>CATIWM010150256.1:0-11667 GCA_949671775.1 Mallotus repandus
ACTAAATATCCCTTAAGATGAATTCCTTGTCTCCAAGTGAACTCATTACTTAAGTGAATTCAATTAAAGTTCACTCAAATTATTCCAACTCTCATTGTAAATAATCCAATTAAAACAAGTTACATATGGTGATCAAGCATACATAACACAATTTTGTACTAATAGAATTCAAATCAATAAGCAAGCATGAATATGTAATCCTTATTCAATCAACATTGCAATTCATTCAAAGACTTTGCTACTAAACATGGTTAATTATATAAAAAGACAATCAAAATTCAACATAGAAGAGAAGAGATTGAGTTAATAAAACCCCTTTTAATTGTCTTCTAGCCGAAAATGATCTTCCTTGCATAAATCTATCTAAAAATGTATGTATATTGTCTCTATATCTACCTTGCATAAATCTATCTAAAACTGTCTGTATATTGTCTCTCTATATCTACCTTTTTTGGCACTAGGCACTAATGACTCATATATATAGGCCTTAGAGGTGGTTACAAGAAGTTACAAAATAGAAAGGCACCTTTTAACATGAAGGGTTACAACCTTATACAGAATACATAACTTCTAGGGTATTTTTATCTATCTAAATGACTTTATCTCTAGAAATTTTTTTGACAAAAGTTCTAGATCTTTAAGTCTTCTTTCCAATGCAACTTTAATCGCCTCATTTGGATGTCTGTAGAGGAAGTTATGATGGAAATACGAAAACTGCTTAATCTAGAATTTTCTAGGCCTTTTGTCCCTGTGCCGAGTCGTTCCAAGGTGCCGACTCGTTACAGAAGCTCTCCGTAACGACTCATCACAGGTGTAACGACTCATGACAGTCTCAAATCTTCCAAAAATGAGTCTTTTTGATTTCTAACTTGTTTTAACCAATTCCAAGCCCTTTTTCAACGATCATTAGACCTAAGAACACATTAAAACATACAAACAAACCTAAAATGCATTTGGTAGATAGAAATCACATACTAAGAACATAAAAACACAAAATCACAAGCAAAACAAACAACATAATTACTAAAATACTCCTAAATAAGTATGCATATTTGTGTTATATCAGCTGCTAAGACTAAGGCTAAGGCTAAGGCAATTGAACTTGATTATGCTAATAATGTTGAGAAGTATGTTGTTGATGAAGGTGTGAATGTTGTTACCTTTTCCCTTGCTACAAAATAGTCAAAGTGCGAGCTTTGACCTTTGCCAATGGGAGTGAAGGTAAGGTGCAGTTAGAGAATAAAAGGGCTTTATTTTTCAGGGACTATCATGATCGTCGTGATGGTGGATGGATGACTATTTTGGCTAAGAAGACTGAAAGGTCCTGACTTTAAAATTTCTACACCAATTATAAGTAGTTCTTGACTTTTCAATTTTTTATGATATTTGTCTGAAATTTTGAACTATGGTTGATAGGAGCATTAGTGCTAGATATTATACTTGAAATTAGCTCACCTTACATCAAAACTTTACAACTTAAATATTTTTTCATACACAAAAAAAGTGTTGGAGATTGTGGGATCCGAACCCACAACCTCATATAGGTAATATAAGTATCTTACCACATCAGCTATAAGTGCATTCATATAACATTTTATTCATAAATAAATAAATAAATAAATATATATATATATATATATATAATATTAGTAAAGTTCAAGTTTTCGGTTAGGTTGGTTCCAACCGAAAACTTACGAATTTACAAAAATAGAAATCAAATCGACTCAGGTCGGCTCAGTTTTCACTCAGATATTCGAGTTGAGTCGGGTCAGGTCAAGTTTGCACACTCCTATCAGCTACTGCCAATAACTTTTTTTAGTTTGTGTAATAATTCACATTGAATAATAAAGAATTAATCTTAACCATATAGATGGTCTATTGAATTATACCATTGGCTAGTAACAACTCTTCACAGTTGCAATAAATCTGCTGATTCTAGAATATAATTGTGGTTATTCGCAACAAATCTTTAATTTTCACGTGAGTTATAGTTTATTTTTTCTTTTTCTAAAAATACACGATGTTTAATTTTCACATGTGCATTGGGCCCTCCCCACACCCAAGTAGTCATTTAAAAATGGCTACAAAGTGGCGGGGGCCTAATGCGAATCTCTCCCCCCACCCCCCATAGTAAATTAAATTTTTTTTTTATATTTGGCGGTTTGGGACTAGAACCAGTGATTCATGGTTCCAGTTGGAGAGGAACTGACCATGAACTTGTTCTCCTTATGGGTTAGGGTCGGTTTAGCCTGATTTCAGGCCAAGATTTGACCGGGCCAGTTTCGGGCAAAAATCAGCCCTTGGTCGGGCCTATATCCTACAATATAATGCAATACGTGAGAAATGTTACATAATTTAGAACAGTAGATCCTAATTCAACCCAGTAATAAAAGGGATGACTAAATTGGGTATCCATTTCCCATTAATAAACTTAGAAACTGTAAAACTACTAACTTTATGTGCATCGAGAGATGGATGAACTCTAGGCCAATTAACTCTTTTGCTAGCCAAAGCTCTTGGTCCTGAATTTTTATATTTTCCATAAAATAATGTCTTCTTGTAGCTACTGTTCCAACGTAACCAACCTTGATTATTTATGACCCCACTCATATACGATTGCACTAAATATTAGCCATTTGATTGATCAACGCAAACAGCCTCTCAACCTTGATGTTGATGACCTGTTTACCTACTGTCACTATCAGCAATAAGCACAGTAAGCATAAGCACATATATATTTTGTTAAGAAGGACTTACAATCATTTTAGCTAGAGAAGCTCTTTTTGGTCACATAAACATAGTAACGGCTAATGGTCATGAGAATTTAATGAACCCTGAAGTATTCTCATTTTAGTGTTGTAATATCATTGGAGATCAAGATCTACTAGAATCTAAAGATTCTACACCATGCTTTTTAGGTCGCAAAATGGCTACTTGATTGTGTGGAGGGCCTAATGCACAGCCCCCCTAACAGTAAAGTAAAATTTTTAATTTTATATTTAGCGGTTGGAGACTGAAACTGGCTGTTCATGGTTCTGAATGGGGATGGCTCTGAACCAGTTCCCCCTACGGGTTATGGCCGATTCAGCCTGGTTTCATAGTTGACCGATTCTGGGCCTAGCTTTGACTAAGTCAGTTTCTGGCCATAATCGGCCCTTGATCGGGCCTATATCCTACAATATATTTGCAATATGTGAGAAATACTACATAATTTAGTATAGTAGATCCTAATTTAACCTAGTAATAAAAGGAACAACTAAATTGGGTATCCATTCTTTCCTGTTGATAAACTTAGAAACTGTAAAACTACTAGTTTTACGTGCATTGAGAGATGGATGAACTCCAGGCCAGTTGACTCTTTTGCTAGCCAAAGCTCTTGGTTCTGAATTTTTATATTTTCCATAGAATAATGTCTTCTTGTAGTACTGTTCCCACATAACCAACCTTGACTATTTATGACCCCACTCATATACAATTGTAAGAGAATGGTTGTTGAAAACGCTTTCATCTACTGCCTAAAAAGCTTGGTATAGGATCTTTAAAATCCAGTTGATCTTGATTACCAGCAATATTGCAAAACTGAAATGAAAATACTTCATGGTTCATTAAATTCTCTTGACCATTAGTCGTTATTATGTTTGCTTGACCAAGAAGAGCTTCTTTAACTAAAATTAGACACTTTTGAAAGACTGCAGATCCTTTTTAACAAAATATATATGTGCTTATGCTTATTGTTGATAGTGGCAGTAGGTAAACAGGTCATTAACATCAAGGTTGAGAGGTTATATGTGTTGATCAATTAAAAGGTTGATATTTTGTACTTATCTTTAGATGCTTATACATAAAAATTTAGCTCTTGTAACTAATTTATATTAGGTGGCTGCATCTTATTCGTTCTTTTTTAGATTCTTTAGCTAGTTTACAGTTGCAACCTACACATATAAACTTAGCTTTTGTATCTAATTTATAATAGGTGACAGCATTTTATTCATTCTTTTTTAGATTCTTTAGCTAGTTTATAGTTACACATTCTCTTGTATAATAACAATTTAGATCAATGAGAAGAATATGAGCTTCATTTCTAGATATTTTAGTTTTTTTTCTAATATGGTATTAGAGCTTGAAGCTCTTTTTTTCTTTCCTTGATTTACCTGATATCTGAAAAAAAAAACATTTTCTTTCTTTTCAAACAGCTTTCATTACTATTTTTTAGTTCTTTTTTATTTATAGTGTAGTTCTTCAATAGAGATTACAGTTCAAGATGAGGAATTGGCCTTTAGTCCCTATATCTTACATTCTAATTAGAATCTTTCATTGATTCTTAGTCCATATCTTTTGAATGAAAACAACTTCTACACGTGGTCAGGATTAATGTGTATGGAATTAATTTTAAAAAATAAATTGACATTTTGTGGATGTTTCTATACATAAGCCTTTTGCAGATGATCCATTATTTGATGCTCGGAAAAGGTGTAATACCATGGTACTTTTATGGTTAATGAAATCTCTTTCTCCTTCAATTACACAGAGTGTTATATGGTTTGATTATGCTCAAGATTTATGAAAAGATCTACATAATAGGTTCTCTTAAAGTGATGTTGTACAGATTTCATATGTGCAAGAGAAGATTGCCTCTTTTAAATAAGGGTCGATGACTGTTACTCAGTATTTTACTCAACTTAAGAGTCTTTGGGATGAATTAGCCAATCTTAGACCAATATTAACTTGCATAAGCATTCCACAGTGCAACTGTAATGCTCTTTCAATTATGAGTGGTTACAATCATCAAGATCATATTATTCAATTTCTAAAAGGACTTAATATTGAATTTATAACTGCTAAGTCTCAAATCGTGATTATGGATCATATTCCTACTATTGATATGGTTTTTGCTCTTACTTTACAATATGAGAGACAAATTAAAGGGACTATTAACCAAGAAATTAATGAATCTATAATTCTTTATGCTAGAAAAACTACTCAAAACTCAGGTCAAAGAGGAAGTATTTTTAGTAGTAACTAAAATTATAATCCAAAGAAATAGTCAAATACCAATTTTGGCAAGAAGTCAACTTGTTCTTATTGTGGTGCCATTATTAGCAATAAGCACAACAAGCATAAGCACATATAGATTTTGTTACTTCTCTAAATATAAAATCAACAATTCCATATATGAGACACTCTCTATAAAACTATAGATCATTTTTATGTATAAGGTATCCTTGTACCCTTTAATTACCACACTATAAAATAAGGATCTTTTAGAACTCGAAAGGAATGCAACAGCTTGTCCCTTCATTACACCAAAAGTGTTTTGTATCGTTAAATCCATCATTAAGAAACCATCCCCTTCAACATTCATTGTAGCAAAATTTATTATTGAGAACCCTGAGCCATTACTCCTATCATTCAAGATAATGGTGTTATCGATGCCATCACCAACAAATGTGATCTTGTTTTTTCAACAAAAACTGCAACAACTTCTGTATAAATGCCTTTCTTAACATGTATGATAAAATGAGATAAACTATGACTTGGGGTAGCTTGCAAGCCCTCGCCTATAGTTTTAAAATCACCAGAGCCATCTTGGGCTATGGTGATATGTAAAGAAAAAGCATTAAAGGAGGAGAAGAGTAAAGAGAAACAAAAAGATGAAAGACCATGTGTTGAAGCATGTGGGTAAGAATCCCATATTAAAAAGTTAATGAGAGATTAAAGGCCTTATAATTAAAAAGTTAGAGACACCAAAAATGGCCCAAGCCATTTTGGTGCAACGCGCTATCTGTTAAGAAAGAGGAAGGCCCAACTTTTACAAGTTTTAAGTATAGCACTCCAGCCCATTAGGTCCGGCCTGTAAGACTCTAGCTCGTCAGGCCCAGCCCATAAGACTGTAGTTCATCAGGTTCGGCCCGTAATACTCCAGCCCGTCAGGTCCAGCCGCTTCCAAATTTTTAACATGGTATCAAAGCCCAAATGCCTTAAAAGGCCATAAAAGATCCTAATCCAAGATCAAGAGTAAGATTAGACCAAGGATCCTGGTCCAAAATCAAAAGTTAGATTGGGCCAAATATTGAAAAGGTCAAGTCCAAAAAGAAATGGGTGGACAATGAGAAAGAAAGTCCAAGCCTAAAAAAGAGTAAAAAGAAGGATGGACACTTAAAAAAAATAGACACTGACCTTAGATATATAGATAGCAAATACAACAGGGCTATAAAGAGTAGAGCCCAACCCAATATTGGAAAGTTAAGGAGAGAATAAAGACCTTATAATTAAAGAGTTAGGCTTGGTGCAACGCTCCATATGTCAAAAAAAGGAAGGCCCATTTTTTAAAAGTTTCAAGTCCAATACTCAAGCCCGTCAAGTCTATCTCGGAAGACTTTAGCCTGTCAAGTCTGGCCAACTTTCGAATTTCCAATACCATGTAAGAATAAAACAAGAAGATGACAATGATGTTGATGAAGGAGAATAGGAGTTGAAAAAGAAAATGTGAAGGAAAATGGTATCTCTAAACTGAAAGACTCTAGCCTATCAGGGTTGGCCCGGAACACTCTAGCCTATCAGGTCTAACCTAGAAGACTCTAACCCATCAAGTCTGGCCCAAAAAACTCTACCCATCAGGTCTGGCCCACTTCCAGATTTCTAACAACATATCAGAATAGAACAAGATGACAATGACGTTGAAGAAGGAGAATAGGAGTTGAAAAAGAATATGTGAAGGAAAATGGTATCTCTAACCTCAAGACATATAAAAGCCTCTTTAATTATACTTTGATTCTCAAAATTAATATTATATCAATTTAACATGCATGCATAACTTGTATTATTTATAATAGGGGAACATGAGTATATTCTTTATTAAGCCATACGACAGCCTCTTTAATTATACTTTGATTCTCAAAATCAGTATTATATCAATTTATTATGCATGTATAACTTGTATGATTTATAAGAGGGGAACATGAGTATATTCTTCATCAAGACATGCAAGTTGAGTTACAGGTTTACTACAAGTCATTCATGTCATTGACTGTTGCCAATAATTTTTTTTTAATTTGTGTAATAATTCACATTGAATCATCAAGAATTAATCTTAACCATATCGATAGTCTGTTGAATTATACCACTGGCTACTAGCAACAACTCTTCACAGTTGCAACAAATCTGCTAATTCTATAACATAATTGTGGCTGCTAGCAATGAAGCTTTAATTTTTACATATGTTGTAATTTTTTTTCTTTTTCTAGAAATGTACAATATTATAGCTCACATGGAGAGACACAACTAAAATGTTACAATAAAAGAATTAAGGTAAATTACGATCACCCCCTAAGATTTGGCTAAACCCACTAGTCCTTATATTTTCAACAGTCTACTAATAACCCCCTCAAGTTTGAATTTATTAACTATTTTCCCCTTCCGCTAATTAAATACTCCCTCAAGTTTGATATTTTTATTGTAAACCTGAGGGGATATTAAGTTAGCAGAAGGGAAAAATAGTTAATAAAATCAAACATGAGGGAGTATTTAATTAACTTCTAAAATGCAGGGATGAACTAATAAACTAGAACAAACCTTAAGAGGGTGTTAGTAAATTACCTAAAGAATTACAATATAACGTATCATGGTACTCTGAAATGAATTCTGTTAATAAATCCAATTCCTGAATTTTTGTTGGAACCACATTAAAGAACTCTAAGTGATAGCCTAATAAATGCAGGAAATATAACCTTAAAAAAGCTTATAAAAACTAAAAAATGTGGAGACTAATTTTCTAAAATTGGAAGAAACTTTATTTTCTTTAGTTATTTCATAGATATTTATACAACAAAATACACTTGTAGCAGGTAACTAACTTCCCATAAATTAAAGAAGTTTGTTTGCCTAATTTAAGTTCATGACATTTCAAACTTCTATAAATCATTTAAACAATTTTGAAGCTTTTATACAGCTTATAATCATTACGAAATACAAAAGATCAAAGAAAAATATCGAAGCAAAAATCTAAGTTAACAGCACTTAGCATCACAAATATTTTACTATTGTTAACACTCCTCCTTGATGTTGGTGTTGTTAATGACTCCTAACTTCTTTGAGTATCTCAAATCTTCCTTTTACATTGCCTTGATAAATATTTTTTCCAATTCATCTTTAGCTTGAATTTCCACTTCACATCAATCTTTTGTTCCTCAATAGGTTTGTCAACAAGCATCCAAGTTTCATTTTTCTCTATCATATAAAGCACCTCCTTTATAGCTGCTTCCCAGTCAAGAATTTTTATAACTTCATGTGGATTTGTAAGCTATAACAAGGCTAGATTGCATTTGTTTTTTTACCATAAACAAAGGCTCATCTTGATATTGTACAAAATTAGTTTACTGAGCATGAGGATGCTCTTTAATAAGATTTATTGATTGAAGTTAATTTTGGTTCATTCTACAAACTTCTCTATATGGACAAACATTTTATAGAAATTGCATTGAGGCTTCCCTTTCCATCTATAATCTTTTTCTAGATGATTAGTTCTCTTGCATACACCATAAGGAGGATATGCAACTCTTTCTTTTTTGCTATTTGCATAAGCTTTGTTTAAATGGGAAACTGTAAACAGCGGGGTTTAGCGCGCCCCCAAGTTTATTGCAACCACGACACTGTTTGAGCTCAGGGCTCTAGGGAATACACTAACCACTGTCACAAAGACATGGTGTGGAGATGAGGAGTTGCCACCCAGGGTAATAACTGGAACAAATCGAAGGTGGTGGTAACTCAAATCTCTAATACAAGCTAGCACCATAACCAGGAGTTCTGGATATGGAATACCAACTTCTTTTAGTCTTGTGTTCATTTAGAATTATTTTATGAATTACTATCTTATTCCCTAATTACATGCAATTTCGTTAAACCCTAATTGAACATCCATCTAACCCTAAGGCAACCAATCCATGAAAAAGCACATAAAAAATGCATTCGAGGCGTAACGTCCCTAAATCCAAACTACACTTAATTTTAATTTTAAGTTAGCTAAATCTACATATTTTATTTACAAGTGAAATGGAACTAAAGGTGGGCCTATATTTTAATTGTATTAGTGAACTTAAATCTATTATTTTTAATTCTAAAAGTGCGCCTAAGTCTACCAAATTTAAGAAAATATGGAGTTGATTTAATGGGCCTAATTCTACTTATATTAATTTAAATGAAATGATCTTAAATCTATTTATTTTAAAAGAAATTATTTAATTGGCTGAGCTAAGTCTAAATTTATTTTAAAATACATAGAGTGGGCCTAAAGTCTAACTTAACATAAATGGGCCTAAATTGATTTTAAAGTTAATTAAACCTAAATTTAATTTCAAAGGCCTATTTTATTAGTGACTTAGACATGGGCTTAGAGTCCAAAATGAATCAAAAATAAGAAACAAGCCCAAATAATAAAAATAAAGAAAATAACAAATCAAAAATAAACATCCTGTGATTTTTCTAACCCTAATTTTAATTACATACAACCTAAAATTAATCTAAAGCCACCATTGATTTTAATTAAGGTTTACCAAATAAACCTTAACTTACTAATTGATTTTAAAAAGCAAAAAAGTAAATATTTTACAATTAAATATTTTACTATTCCCACTATTTGGGCTATTACAACCTACGTACAGATTAATAAAATAAAATAAAATACAACCCATAAAGCCAAATAAATAAAATAACACAAAATGATAAAAAATCTAAAATCTATGTTAAAATATAGAATTTAATCTATGGCATTCCATGGATCTTCATGAGTTCTCCATGTGTCAAATCACTCTACAGTTTAGGGCACTCCCACCATCATGAAAATAGAAAAAAATAAAATAAATATTAGTTAATGAATGATTGAAAAATAATTAACAAAAATCAAATGAAAAATAAAATCAAAATCAAAATAAAGGAAGAAGGAGATAAAGATTTGAGAATATGATGCAATATTGATTGCCCCTCAGAAGGTGATCACCGATAATGAAAGCCTGTGGCTTTTTCTTGTGTTTGTCTGTGATTTTTTTATTTATTTGGATGTGAATATGGCCAGAAGCAAAAGAAAAGTACGTAGAACTCAAAGAAAAAGAATTGTATTTTTTTGGCTCACGGCTAAGAATCAGAAAATGCAGAGAAAAATAATAAAACCCTAACAGCCTCTCCCTGTGAAGTGAGTTCATCACGTATTTATAAAAGATACAACCTGTAACCCTAAGTTGGGTACAGGATAAAAAATTTATTTTTATTATTTATCGAATAAAAAAATATAATTATCAATTTATTTATCAAATAAAATAAACATATTTATCAAATAAAAAATAACAACCAATAAAAAAAAGATTATAAAAATGGACGGACGTCCTATTTCCGACCAAAAATAGGCTATTTCTGACTGAAAATAAGCTATTTTCAGTCCAAAATAGAAAGGAAAGAAATGATGGCAATGGCCACTCTTCAATTTACAAATTGAATGGGCCGCCTCTTCCTTTTGTTTTTTTTTTTGAATTTTTTGTTTGGAATTTTTTTAAGAAAATATATACATAAAATAAATGAATAAATAAACAATAAAGAAAATTTAAAAATAGGACCTGAAAAAAATTATAATTTAGTTCAAAACCAATAAATTAGATCCAATAAATCTAATTTCACAGTCAATTTTCATCATCGGGTCCTCTGTTGCATCCATGCTCTAGTCATCCCAAAATTGGGTGCTTACAGTTGCCCCCCTTTGTCGTTGTTTGCTTGAAAAATAGCGACAAAATAAATAAGCACACAATTTCAAGGGTAAGGAGTTAGGATACTTACCTGACGTGTTACTGAGTGTTTGCCTATAACACTGAATCTTGCAACATTGTTTTCATCTTTCCATGACGTAAGCTTTGTGTTGCTATAATCTATAACTGCTGGGAAGTTTTAAATAGCTATAATTCTTCCATTACTCACTGACTTTAATCTACTGCAACCTTTTGTTGCTCACTTTTGACACTTTGATGCTACAGTCCACAACTGCTCGCAATTAGTTGCAATACTTTCATTGCTCACCTTTGATGCTACAGTCCATAACTGCTCACGTTTAATTGCAAACCCTTCGTTGCTTGCCTTTGATGCTACAGTCCATAACTACTTGCGTGTAGCTGCAACCCCTTCATTGCTAACCTTTGATGCTACAGTCCATAACTGCTCACGATTAGTTGCAACCCTTTCGTTGCTCACCTTTGATGCTACAGTCCATAACTGCTCGCAAGTAGTTGCAACCCTTTTGTTGCTCACCTTTGATGCTACAGTCCATAACTGCTCGTGTTTAGTTGCAACCCTTTTGTTGCTCACCTTTGATGCTACAGTCCATAACTGCTCACATTTTTTTGATTTAAAATAACACTATACTCGAACATATAGTGTTGATTTGAAAATAAACTATACTCGGACGTATAGTGTTGATTTGAAAATACACTACACTCGGACGTATAATGTTGATTTGAAAATACACTGTACTGGATCGTATAGTGTTGATTTGAAAATACACTATACTCATACGCATGGTGTTGATTAGAAAATACACTATACTCAGTCGTATAGTGTTGATTTGAAAATACACTATATATAGTGTTGATTTGAAAATACACTATACTCGGACGTATAGTATTGATTTGAAAA
>CATIWM010150270.1:0-17862 GCA_949671775.1 Mallotus repandus
GATTCAACAACCATTATTTATATGTACAATCTCATTCATATGTAAAATCTCATCTCAAAAATAATCAACCATCAATACAATAATCACAAATTAACATCTATCAATTAAAACACACATATTTATCTTATCCAATCAACTTAATAAATAAATTAATAATTATTTATTTTAAGTGTTATATTCACATAGAACATTAAATTATTCACTTACCTTTATTGCTTCATTCCCTTTGTTTGAATTTACTTGTGTATCAGCCTCTTTTCTAAAAAATTTTAGCTGAAATAGATCATAATTCACTTTCTTTAAACACCTCAAAATTAACATCATTAAATTACATAAGCATGTAAGACTACCAACTATAACATATTTAATAGTGCGAATTTAAAAATTTCCTAAAAATTATATACAATTAATTTCAAGATACAACTTTTCAAATCACTAACCCTATGTATCTAGAGTAATTTAAAATTAATTTTTTTCAATTGAAGGTGCATAGAGGAAGAACCCTAAGAAATAATCTACCATACTCAAATCATTGATAGAATTTGAGTAATAAAATGTTTAGCACCAAATGACCATCAAAACAGCAGAATTAGGTTTTCCTTATTTCTGCAAGAAAACTTAATTCTGTTGTTTCGTAGTAAACATCTCAAGGTTTCTTTAACCGCAAACAGAACCTAATTTGAAGTTACAAAACTCAAGTTATAGACTAAATAATATTACTATTCATACCTGGTCGAACTTCAGACTCCTCTTCTTCTTCTTTTTTTTCTTCCTCCTTTCTTCCCACTTCTTTTTCTATCCTTAAATTGTCTATCTCTTTTTTTTATTTGATGGTTGCCACCTATCCCAAAATCTAGTGCCTTCCATTATTATCACTTATTTATTTATTTATTCCTATTTTATTTTTTTATTTTTTTGAGACAACCAAGTGTAAAAATTTTAATTATTATTTTTTTGCCACATAATCAAATTCTAGAAAAATATTTGTATACATATATGTGTGTGTGTGTGTGTGTATTAATCAACTTAACCAATTTGAGTCCTATATTATTTTTTTTAATAAATCAATTTAAACCTTTGACTTCCTAATTCTTGTTATGGACTTAATTGTAAACATTTATAATCTTCTCCTATTTAACATTGGAATTAATACCACACATATCTCATGTATTTCTTATGTCTATATGTTATGCATGTTATGCAAATAAATGTAATGTATTAGGTGGGCGTTATAAATATGAGATGCAAATTTGTGCATATGCGATGTACAACTCATATTCGTAACTTGGTTGTAAATGATGGGTTAAAGGAAGCAACCAACTCTGTAACAAAGATAGAGATTCTATTAGGTACATTAAGAGCTCACTTACAGGTTTAAGAAAATTTAAAGAAATTTATGAATTGGTTGGGATTGAGTCTAAGAGTTCCTTGTGTCTTGATGTGCCCAAAAGGTGGAACTCCACTTATTTTATGTTGAAGACTTCTTGCTTATATGAAAGGGCATTTGAGAAGTATAAGGAACAAAAGCATGCATTTAGATTTGATTTAGGTGATGGCATTCCTGATTATCTTGATTGGTTGTGTATTCAAAAACTAGTTGAAATGTTATAGATTTTCTATGATATGACTTTGAGAATAAGTGGTTCTCAATATGTAACTTCAAATTCTTTATTTTTTGAAATATTCGACTTGCAGTACTGCATGCTAAGCAAGTGGCAGACTTCATCTGATATATATATGCAGTCCATAAGTTTGAATATGAGATCCAAATTTGATAAGTATTAGAGTTACCATTAGAAAATCAATACACTCATTTTTATCTCTAATATTCTTGATCCTAGAGATAAACTTGAGTATATGGAATTTTCTTTGAAGAAAATTTATGGTGAATTTATTGGCCATAATTCCACTATCATATCTGATTTTTAATTATTATATGATGATTATGTTGCATTATATGGTTCTTCTTCTTCTACTGCCTATGTTGTTTTTGGTCCTCAAAATGAGACTTCTCTAGCTGATTCTATTCTTGAGTTGTCTGTCCAAGAGAAATCCATGTCTATGTTAAAGGACAAATTTAAGAAACAAAAAATGGAGAGTGGAGTGGGTGAAAGTAAAGGAAGTGAACTGGATATTTATCTCAATGAGTCTATCTTGTAAGAGAATGATACTTTTGATAAATTAAAGTAGTGGAAGTTCAATTCTGAGAGGTTTCCAATACTCTCTAAGATGGTTTGTGATGTCATTGTTGTGCCAATCTCCACAGTGGCTTCAGAATCTTATTTTAGAACAAGTGGCTATGTGCTTGATGCTTTTAGGAGTTCATTGATTTCTAAGATAGTTGAGGCACTCATTTGCTCTCAAGATTGGCTAAAAGCCTCAAACAAGCAGCTGTTAGTTGAAGAAACACTTGATGACCTTGAGATTAAAGAAAAAGGTATATGCTTCAATGGCAATATACCTTCTTTCACACTTGAACTTTATCACTTTGGTCTATTGCACACCTCAACTTTATTTTTTTCTTATTACATGTATGAACTTTTATTTTTTTTCCTATTACACATATGAATTCAAATTTTTTGATTCTATTGAACGTATGAGTTGCTAGTGTGGACAGGCACTTAAAGGTCAATAGAATAAACAAATTTGAATCCATACGTGTAATGGGTCAAAAATAGAAGTTCATATGTGTAATAGAAAAAAATAAAGTTGAGGTGTGCAATAGACCAAAGTGGTAAAGTTCAGGTGTGAAAGAAGGTATTTAGCCTGCTTCAATTTATGGTCTCTATTTGAATTTGAATGTGAATTCCTCGTTTTCTTTCCTCTTCTAATTCTGTTTTTGTATTTTCAGATCTGATGTAAGTGAGTTGTGGTCCTTCAACATGCAATGCGAGTTAGATAATATATTTTTTAAGGGCAGTGAGAGTTGGAGGTTGCACTTGCACACAACAGCAACATCTACTACTGCCTCTGCTTGTGCATCATTCTAACTTGTTTTTTAGTAATAAAGCTATTCACTGATCATTTATCTGCTCAATAAATGATAGATTATCATGTGCACATGTGACCATATTATTTTGCTATTGCAGTGCACATAAAGACGCAATGATGAAGCTTCCACCCGATATTTAGATTAAAATTTGGGATGCTTGGTGAAATTTCTTTGGTGGCTTAACTTTTTTCATAGCTACAAAAAATGTTGCTGCATTCCAAATAATGACTTAGAAATTATCTCTAAGCCTCTTATATATATATATATATGGCTATGATGATGCTTCCACCCTTTAATTGTTTGAGTTATTTGGAATACTTGCATTAGTTAAGTTTGGTGGCATTTGTATCTTCAACAGTTCTGAAGATTTTGTTGTTGCTTCTATTGTTGCACTCTAAACAGGACATTAAACACTAGCAATATGAGCCTCTTTATTTTCTTTTTTGTGTATTTACTTATTTTCTTATTTTTGATTCCTTTATTTTTATGTTTCAATATACAAGTTTTTTGTTTGGTGTAGGCCTTATTCATTTTGACTAAATCTTTTATCAAGATCTACAATATTATTTTTGCATATTTGCAAGCCATTAATTTTTTTTATTAAGTTTAGGTTATAAACAATTACAGTTAATTTATAGTATAATTTTGTACATCTTTTGTTCAAAAAAGTGTAATTTTGTACGTCTTAACATGGGTCAGTTCAAACGTGGCCTTCTAGGTAGTTATGTATTTACTTGTAAAGCTATGGGCTTGTACCAATATTTATTTATTTATTAATATATATCAGTTTGGATTTCAATTTCTTGGCCCAGCCCAAACCAATCCAAACCGAATTTTTGAACTGATCTTTTTGTAATAACTCGGCAAGCTGAACCATCAGTTTACCATTCCATATTGGTTTGGTTTGGTTTACCATATTATCTTTAAATTTTCAATCGGTTTTTAATTCTGGCGAACCTATTTGAACCGAACCGTCCGATGCACACCCCTAATCCTTATGAGGTATTTGTAACATTCAAAAAAAAAAAACATGAACAAAATAAAAAATAACAAAAAGCAACAAATTTTTTTACTTTTATTAGTATCAAAAATAAAATTAAGGTCATAAATAAATTTTTTACTTTTATTAGTATTAATAATAAAAATAATAATTTTTTGATATATTTCATAATTTTTTGTTTTTTTATGTTATTTTTTTTTTGTTTTTAAAGAAAAACAACAAAAATCAACAAACGGAAACAAAAAAAATTAAAAACAACAGCTGAAACAACAAAACAATAAAAATCAACAAAATTTTGCAATTGCTGATTTTGTTATTTTTCAGTTTTTTTTCATTATTAATGATAAAATTAAGGCCATAAATAAAATTTTGATAATAATAATATTTTTTTGATATATTTCATACTTTTTATTGGTTTTTTGTTGTTATATTTTATTTTTAACAAAAATAAACAAACAGAAACAACAAAAACAACAAAAATCAACAAAAAATTGCAGTTGTTTATTTTGTTACTGTTTTTTCATTATTAATAATAAAATTAAGACTATAAATAGAATTTTTACTTTTATCTGTATTAACAATAAAAATAATAATTTATTTGATATAATATTAATTAATTTATGTAATGTATCAAAAAATTATTATTTTTATTATTAAAACTAATAAAAATGAAAAATTTAATTAAAAATTAAATAATTAATTTTAAAGATCCAAAAAAATTGAGTTAATTAAACTAAAAATTAAATTGATTCTGAATACAAAAATTAAATAAATACATACAATCAATTTTCAATTAAAAGATGACTTCAAAAATGTTTAATGGGTAAAAAAAAAAAATTACAAACCTTAATAAAAAAGTTAAAAACGAAAAAAAAAAAGGAAAAACGTCGAAATTTCAAACTGAAAAGAAGGAAGACCAAAAACCAAAAGTGAAAGATAAAAAGAATATTTTTGAAAACACGGAGTGAAACTAGGCCATCCGTGATATTATGTTTATGTGGGCTTTTTGTAGTTGGAGGCCAGGCCAGGCCAGGCCGAGGTTTGAAGATATGGAAATGAGATGAGATGAGGAGGATATTGTAATTGCAGTAATTGGATTTGAAGTACTGTTTTGGTACAAACAGAGAGGAGAAGAGAACAGAAGAGAAGAGAAGAGAAACGACAGCGTTGGAAGGAAGGAAGGCTGAGAATCGGAAGAGGTTTCCTGCGGTGCAGTGCAGATTTTTTGGTTGGATCTTTTCCATCCATCTATTATACAAAAAAAAAAAGTACAGCTCTCCTCCGTTTCGATCTGTATTTCTCTTCTCTTCTTTTCTCTTTGGATTCAATTTCCTAAATAATTAACCTAGTGTTGTGAATTAAACAATTACTTTGCGTTGCGTTGCAATCTTATTAGATTCGATCAAATTATATGGTTCCACTATCTTCATCGATCTGATTTGATTTGATTTGATTTTGATTTTGATTTTGATTTTTGTATAGAACGATGGAGACGATGAAAATCATGATGATAAAGGCCATTGCGACGTCGTTTCTATTACTGGCAACTCATGTTCCCTTGCTGCTGGGGAAGCCTCCTACACCTTATGCTACTAGAGTAGTCCCTGCTTTTCTCTGGTCTTCCCACCACCACCACCAGTACGTTTTCTTCTTCTTCTTCTTCTTCTTCCTCCTTGCTCTCTCTTTTTTTTTTTTCCTGTTATCATTCAACTACTAGAGTCTAGACTAGTTCATCATGCTTCCATGCTATGAACCAGATTATTACTATGAAGTTAATATACATACATTGATGTTTCTCAAGTATTGGGGAAAGATTGTTGTTTTAGGATTTGCGAGCTTAGCTAACTATTAATAATCTTATCCTTAATGTTCAACTGCTACCTCATCACCCAAATCTAACACTAATACTCATGCTCCTTCATCTTCTACTTTTGTCTTTCTGTTGTTTACAGTGGGCTAAGTTTTAGCTACATGATGATAGGCAATAACAACAAAACCTATTACTTTGATTCACTAAAAGAATGCTTTCAGTACAACGTCGAAATAGCTGTTACGTAACAAACACATCAACCAAAATTTTCTCACTCTACCCATTCAACAACTTGCTGCTGAAAGTTGTCGTTGTTCCCTTTTCTCTCTATGGCAGGCAGCATATAAATTTCTTGTTCTGAGACAATTTCTTAATTTTTAGATTAAACTTCTTGGTGTAGGCATGCTCTTTTGAATCTAGCATGTCCTGTGCTCTGTTGCTGTAATCTTGGTTTAAAAACACTGCTGTTACACACTAGTTTCAAAATATACTGTTATTTTATTGAATACTGCCTGCGCTGAGTTTATATATTGCAATGGTCAATACCATTATGCAATTGCTATTACAATTAAACATCCTATATCTACTTACAAGTAAATCTCCTAAATCTGCTCAACATTAAATACATTCAATTGCCAAAGTAAAAGAATATTTATGGAAAAGAAATTAACAAAATTCATTTGAAGAATTAGCTTGCTTCATCAAAGTCAAATCTATCTCTTTCATACAAATTATTGTTTCGTTAGTGTTAGTTCATATCCAGCTGTTGGCTTGTTGGTTTATTTGGTTACTTTGCCTTGCAGTGTTCTCCAGTTATAAGTTTTATATCTCGCTGTGCTCCTATGTTCAAGGACAAAATGAAAAAAAAAGGGGAAAAAAAGATGGAAGATTTTTTTTTTTTTAAATCAGATGTGGTTGGAAAAGACTTATACAGTCATATTTTCCTGACTCCACTTTATGTTTTATCAAATTATGTCAATCAGAATCTCATGCCACATTTTTATGAGTGATCACAGGTTTTCAAATAATGGAATGGATGAATTAGTGAATTATCAGACAATTTCTTCAAGGGATCTTGCTAGATCTATTTTATCCGAAGGGGGCTGGTCAAACATACTGGTCCTAAACTTTCCTTTATGCCAATAGTTTGCTTCAATACTTTAAGTGCTTTGAATTACACGTTCATTTAATCATTTTCAAAACTGTGTTTTTGTAGTGCTCAGAAAAAAAACTTCAGCAGCCTGTGGATCTTGCACTTGTTTTTGTTGGTAGAGAGGTAAAAAAAAATTTGCAACATATCATTTTGCCCTAAGGAACAAAAGATCCAAAACTTTGCTGATTTTATTATCTATCCTTTAATTTAGTGAATTTTAGTCTAACTTACAGCGCTGGTATCAATTTTGTCAACGGGAACCAAATTGAAAAAAAAGAAATGTAGAACTATATTTATTTGGTAAAGAGCTATGATTTCTACTTTTCGATACAATTTTTTTGTGAGTTGATACGAAAAATAGATTTATTTTTATTTTTTTTCTATATAAATTTTTAAAGTTATTAGTTATTAGAAAAAAGTCAATGTGCAATTTTTAAAAGGGAAAATACAGATTATATTTAATATTTACTAGTAATAAGAATTTACAAACTAGTAAAAAAGAATACTTTTTTTTTTCCAATTAATTTGTCTATGGATGGTTAACATGTATATTTTTAGGGTAGAGATTTTTGCATTCCTTTTCTTAATAATTGTACTCCATTTTGACTTTATTAACAATTTAAATGACTTGGGTACCCTTAATTTCTAATGATTATGTACCTTTAACAACAATTAATATTAACTTAAAAAATTATTTAATTATTCTTACATAATAAAAATCTAATAATTTTAATACAAATAATTTACTTTGATTTAATAATTTTTATATTATAATCACTCATGATTATTTATCATTTTATTAACTTATTATGTTATTTTATTGTGAGTTCAACTTATATTGTTAAAATTTTATTAAAATAATTCTATTTATTTTCTAATTTAATCATGCAATATATATTTTTAAAGTTAATTTTTTACTGCTTTTAAGTGTTTATATAAATGATATTTACATTTTTTTTAAAAAAAATCAATGCTGAATTTAATTTTAATTTTCTTCATTAAATTTTTTTTTAAAATAAAAATGATAGGAGATAATACAAAAACTATTATATGTGTTGACAAAATTCATATAAAATAAAATAAGTAAATAGAATGCCTTATCAATTTATATCAACTTAAAAGGATCTATTTAAAAAAAAAAATTAATATATATAAATTATTTTATTTTACATTAATATTTTCAATACATATAATATTTTTAGTATTATTTCCTATAATTTTATTAAAAAAAAAAGAATTGATTGAAAAAATCAAAATTGAATTTACCATCGATTTTTTAAAGTGTAAATATCATTTGTATAAACACTTAAATGCATTAAAGCATTAAAAACTAAAAAATGTATATTGCATAATTAAATTGGTAAATAAATATAACTATTTTTAAAATTCTAACAATATAAGTTGAACACAAAATAACATAACGTAACAAATTAATAAATTAATAAAGTTATAAATAATTCTCAACGATTATAATATAAAAATGATTAAATCAAAATAAATTATTTGCATTGAAGTTGTTAGATTTTTATCTATATAAATTAAATAATTTTTTGAGTTAAAGGTACATAATTATTTCAAATCAAGGATATTTAAGTCATTTAAACAGTTATTAAAGTTAAAATGGAGTGCAATTATCAAGAGAAGAAGTGCAAAAATCCTTACCCATATTTTTATTGTGTTACTGAATTGAACTTTAATGTTATAGGTTAGCCTACAAGTGAAAAAGTTTAATGGAAATGATGGGATAAAACTACAAGACATATGAAGTTTTTAATTTTCTTTCCATTTGGCTTATCATTTGTCATAGGCAATTGGTAACTGACATATGAAGGAAACAAATAGTAATATTCTAATGCCTGCTGTAGTTTGACTATGATGAATCATTGCCCATTAAATGTGTTTTTTTTGTTTCCTCCTGTAGCTGTTGTCCTCAGATATATCCACAAGCAAAAGTGCGGACCCAGCTCTTGTAAACTTGCTTAAGGTAATTGTATATAAGGCTATCTTTTGTTAATGGATTCAATGAATCAAGATTAACAAAATTGTAATAGTCATTCTTCCTTTGTTATTAAAGTTATTTTATACTTGATTCAGGTCTCTTATGGAAGATCTAATTTTTCCATGGCATTCCCCTATGTTGCTGCATCATCAGAGGACACAATGGAAAACTCATTGGTTTCAGGTTTTACAGAATCCTGTGGCCAGGACTTAAAGATCAGTAGTGTTGCTTTTTCAGAGTCATGCTTTGTAGAGGGTGAAAACTTTGAAAAGCTTGCAGACGTGCCTGCAGTTCATGTAAATAAACTTGGAATATTGATTGAATAATTGTGAAATATTGGTGATATGTGGCAAACATCTGATTATCTTTTAAACTGATGAAACATGAACAGGATCATCTGGTCTCGAGGATGGAAAAGAAACAAAATGGGCAAGCGGATCTGGTTGTATTCTGCCATGGATCTCATTCTCCAAAAAGATTTGAGGCACCACAAACTGAAAGTGCGTTCAGTTCTTTGTTGCCAGAGGACACCTAAGTTTCTTTTGGTTGCTGTCAATGCCATGTGTTTTTCCGTGAGAAATTTTAATGCAGATACATTAATTAAATGTGCAGGTGAGATTTTGTCGGAGCTCATCACTTCTGTTGAGACATTGGGGGCAGCATATGAAATCCTATATGTTTCAGATCCATTTAGATCAATCCTGTATTCTCATAGGGAGCTGGAAAGGTTTCTTGTTGAAGGCAGTGCTGGAAATTCCACGGTTTGTGATGAGGTTTGCAAGATCAAATCATCTCTTCTGGAGGGAGTTCTAGTTGTAAGTGCCAATTTTGGTTTTGTGTTCTATTATTGATGGCAGTGGCCCTTTTTTTAGAGTGCTTTACTGCTATTATTATTATTATTATTATTATTATCATCATCATCTGTAGTACTACCAGAAAGGTTTGTTGTCATTTCCTTGCTTCCCTTCCACCTAATTTTACATATTATTATTATTTTATGTTGTGATGTTTTTTGGGGCCCTGATGTTCCTTTTCTTGCTCCAGGGAATTGTTTTACTTATCATATTAATATCAGGCCTTTGCTGTATGATGGGCATCGATACCCCCACAAGATTTGAAGCACCCCAAGATTCTTAACCGGTTTTGTCTGAGATTACACCTTTGTGTTATACACCAATCTCTTCTGTTCCAGGTACTAGCGTTAGAGATTATTTAATTGTAATTTGGTGAAGAGGTGAAGAGAGATGTTGCCTTGTGGTTCTTCTAGCCCACTTTGTAAGGGCATGGTATGATGCTGGTAATAAAGGCGTGCATAGTTTTTCTGGACATTGTGTGCCTTGTGCGCTATCATTTCATACTTCCATCCATATACTTGTGTAATGTAATCATTTGATTCATCCACTAAAGAATGTGTTTTATGGAATTTATTTATTTATTTATTAGGACGTCAGACATAAGATTAAGAAGCTTTTATGATCAGGTTCAGAGTGTAGGGCTCTTGTATCATATTTCCAGTTCAGAATCTACTCTGTGCGCGCGCACTCAACGATGAACAATGATTTTAGACTTTCATAATGTAATTAAATTGGCCCGCGCAAATATGATTTGACTTTCATAATGAATTTAAATTGGCTTTGTGTAGGCATTTGGGGTTTTATGATTTTGATAGCTGAAAATATCTATTTACTTATTAGCCGCTGTTCTGATTTTGGCTGAAAAACATTTAAACATGCAACAAAGTCAGTTTAATACAATACGGTATGATATTAATTTCCCTATTACAGCATGAAGATCCTCTTGTCAATCAAACTATACTTCCGTACTTCTTATTACAAATTCCACCATATATAGAACTAAAACTAGAAGGAATTGATTTGTTTATTGGACTTTAAAAATGAGACTTTTTCATAAATATATAAAAAATAAACTTTTTTTAAAAAAAATATGATTGACTAAATTTTTGTTTCAAAAATACGTAAAGGCCTGCAAACAAAGATCTAATGATAAAAATCCAAAGAAAGAAGTAAGCACATAATGCAAAGTTTAGCCCAAACTTCTTTCAAAATGGGCTGAAGGCCTGTGAAGCTTGTTAGTGTCGCCTTAAAATGTTAAGATAAGGCCGTAGTCGCTAAGGCGTCGCCTTAGTGACGTGACTTTGTTTTATTTAAAAAATAATAATAATGACCAAAATGCTAGAGGTTGAAAATCTCTTTGCTCATTGGCACGATCTCCAAAATAGTGGAGATCATTGCCAACATGAGGGGAGAGCGAGAGAGAGGGTAGTCAGTTAAGGGGGAGGAAAATAAAAAGAAAAGAAAGAGGAGAGAGGTGGACTTCTTCTGAAAAAATATAGAGTGAAAAAAGGAGAGTGAGAAAAAGAGAGAGTGAAAACAAAACAAGAAGATCGTTCTCAGAAAAAAAAAAGAAAAAGAAGGCTGAAGACATAGAACAAGGGATAGATTTCAGAGAAGGGGACTGGAGAAAGAGTAAGCATTGGGTTGAAAGTTAGTAAAGCATTTAAATAGGGGCTAATTTTTGAAAAAGAGAAAGTTGACTTAGCACTCGAGAGCTGTTAAAATTAGATCACATTTATGAGGGCCAAAGTTAGTGGATTGAACTTGTCAAAAGCAATAAGGCTATTTGATTTATATTATCTCATTCATTTTTTGGTTATTTCACTTACATCCGTTTAAGTTTGACATCTTGTGTAAGTTATAACTTATTTTGTAGTTAATTTCAATAACTGCTTGCATTTTCTCTTACTTTTGTTTTAAAAGAAAGCATAGAAAATTCAAATATATTTATAAAATCCATTTGATCTAAGGCGATGCCTAACCGAAGAGGCACCGCTTTATCAGCTTGAGGCAATATTATATCGCTTTAGCATTTTAAGGTGACGCCTCAACGTAGTGGCATCGCCATTTCATTTTTCTTTCAAGTCATGTTTTAGTCCTTTTTACAGTATTTAATTAATACTTTAATTGTTATTTTTTTATTTTACCGTTTATTTTCAAAAAGCCATTTTCAATTTTATGTTTTCACTTCTTTTTTTTTCTTGATTTTCATGATGAAATTTTTGTTTTATTTTAGGTAATTATTTCTATAATCAAGTTTGTTTCAATTATATGGTAATCTACTAAATTAGATAAAAATTTATTTCTTTATTAATATTCTATAAATATTTTAGAAGAATTGGGGATAATTTTTATATGTGAAGTTATTTCTTTAAATATCTTTCTATTTTGTCAAATTCACATTTAGTTAACCCATTATATGCTTTTATGTTTATCTAGTGTTTTCTTTACAACAATTAAGGTGAGAATTTGTTCTATTTAAGATAATTTTTTTTTTATTTTGATGCATTTCACTCAATTATTTATTTTGAGAAATTAATTGATTTATTTTCTTTTAGGATTTTGCTTTTGTTTGGGAGAAATAACTTATTTTTAGTTTACAGGATGAATATATACACAAGTAGCATTTTTGGCTGCTTATTTTAGTCCTTACTTCATTTAATACTCAGTTGTTTATTTCTGTTTTATATTTTTATCTTTTGCTTGTGTGAGATGGGTTGTAATTCATTTTCCCTTCCTCCTTTCTTTGCATGCGTATTTATTTACGTCTTTCAATTAGTTACTTTTATTATTACTGCTAGCATGAAAAAGGTTGTAATTCATTTCTCCTCCCTCCTTTCTTTGCTTATGCATTTATTTAGATTTTTAATTCAGTTATTTATTTATTTTATTTGTGAATGGATGAATATGTGATGTGTTATGAATCACATGAAGATGCATGAAAAATGAATTAATTGCAAACTTGAACTAAATTGTAAAATTTGGAAATTATTTGAAGGAAATTGCAAATCTACATGTTAATAAAGAAATGGCTTAATAATTAAAGATGATAAAACACAAAACACAAATGGAGGTGAACTGCAAGGTTGGATGGGCTTCCAAAAGCCCATACTAGTTTTCGAACCTAATCTCTAAGGATGACTGTTGGGGAACCTTCATGGAATCCAGTTGTTATGAAATTTTCTTGGGTATTATCCAGCTGGCTCCATCTCCGGCTTGGGCTATAAGCCTTTTTTGTATCTCCCAAGTGGGACCTAAGCCTGCATAGTGCCATGGTCGCTAGATACTTGGGCGTGCGCCAAACACTACCGCCTACAGTGGCAACTCCACTGGGATACAAAAATTGATTCCAGTGTTTTATGTTTTATCATTTTCAATTATTTTTTAATTTCTTTTGCATTCATAACACTTTTCACATACTGTACACATAGTCTGGAATAACCCGATAATAGTTATTGCTATGCTACATTGTTTTACTCAAACCTGGTGGTGGGGAATATTGCTATAGTCACTCACGACATGTGCTAACCCTATATTGCCTGGATCCTTGAGTGGGGAGATGTGATGGAGGTATATCGCTATGGGAACCAAAATATTTGTTCACCTAAGACTCAACTTATGTAGTGGCTTAGCAACTTCTTTTAGGTTTTTCCAAAGATGCATGTGTTTGATGTCATATAATAGTCTTGTTTATAAAGCCCAAGCACACTAATAGTGGATCATTTCAGGAAGGGCCCTACACTTTTATTATGGCCCGTTATGTTGGAATTTGGTTTTATTTATGAGATTTGCTACTTGTTTACTAATATCATCTCGAGAGATTTATTTACACGTCAATTTTGTTATCCCTTGATGATGATCAAACTTAGATAAAAAATTCTAAGAAAAGAGACTCACCATTGAATATGACAAATACGTATGTAGGAGAAATAAGGGTGGAGGTAATCGCTCTAGAGCTATTTGTGTATGCAAATATGACTTGTTTTTGTAAATAGTTATTTTTTGTGTGTGTCCTTTTTTTTTTTGTAAATAATAAATAAATAAAATAAAATGAATCTTCATATCATACATACATGCCATGCATATTTCTAATTCATCGTGCTGCAGATATAGATTCATTATCTTTTGTTTGGACTCGATCGCGTACTGGCTGTTTGGTTAGACGTCAGAAAAATAAGCAATCGTGGTATAGTTTGATCCTATAACTTTCAAAGAGCAATTGAGGGAGGAGATAGTAGTTGAAACATGATCAAACATCCAAGAAATAATGGGTGAGATGGTGCAAATGTTCAAACAGAAACAACTTGTGGACCTTGAAGCTGAGACATTTATGAAACCTCGAGATAAGGAGGATGATCTATAAACAGTGCTAGCTAATCTAGTAGGATGTTTGAATCTTAACCTTTCTGACAGTGTGGAGAAGACTGATTGGGCAAAGAATATGACTAAGGCCATGACTCATGCGCAAATGATGATGAAAGAGAATGGGATTAACACCCTGATGGACTACACAGACCTAAACTTGGATGATGATGTTGATCCGTTACCCAGGAAGTTCAAATTCCTTGACATGAAGAAGTATACTGGAACCGACGATCCTCACATGCATTTAAAATAATATGTGACTTACATGAAGGCGATTGGCTTGAGTAAGGCCTAGATTGTCAAACAATTTCCTTTGTCCTAGGAAGGGATGCCTATTCGTTGGTACTATGCCCTAGAACCACATATGCAAGCTGACTGGAAAGAGTTGTGTACAACATTCATAAAATAGTATGGACTTAATTCCTAAATAGAGGTGTCGTTAAAAGATTTGCAAAATACCAAACAGAGATTCCATGAGTCCTTTACTGATTACTTAACTAGGTGGAGAGGGAACCAAAAAAAAAAAAAAAAACCAGCAAAACAATCAAGAACTAAAAAAAATAAGAAAAACAACCTCATAAAACTGAAAATGAATAAAATAACTAAAAGCATATAAAAATAATATTTTTTCTTTTTTTTTCCTTACAAAAATATTATTTTAAAAAATATAGGGCACCTTGACAATGCCCACAAAACAACCAAAACTCACCATCTTCATCATCATTATCTTCTTCTTCTTTTGAAACTCATCATCTATAATTAAAAGGCTTTTTGCTATGTTTTCTTCATCATTATCATCATCTTTTTCTTTTTCGGTTTGTTTTTTTAAAATAACTTATCATCACTATCATCATAGTCATCATCTTAATGTCTTAATTTATTTTTTTGTTATTAATGGTGTTGGGTATTTTTCAATGTAGGTTTAGGTTCATGTATTTGCTTCTTCTCCAGTTCTTTCAGCACACAATGAGAGAGGTTTAGCTTTTAAAAAAGTAAAAAAAAGGAAAGAAAGAACCAACATGTGGGTTTGTTGTCTACTTCTTCTTCATTCACGTTTGAATAAGAACAAGAAAAAATAAAAAATGAAAAGAAAAAGAAAAAAAGTAAAGATGAAAAGCATATAGTTAAGCGTGAAAAATAAAGGAAGTGGAAAGTATAAGTGAAAAAGTTTTAGTCAAATACGGTGAAGGTGTAATTTTTCCTTTAAAAATCCATGGCCCATAAGTTAAAAGATTGCTACATAGGCTTTCAATTCTTTTATTGTTATTGAATTTACCATTTGAAGTTTGGGCTTTTTACATATTTACACTAAAAATGCATCCCAATAATAAAAAAATATCCCACTTTTTTAAAAACTACACGCATGTCTTTTTTTAAATTTTTTCTCCGTACCTTACCACTTCGTCTCCTTCTCTTCTCTATTTTCTTCTTTCTCATCATTGTTTTCATCTTCTTCTTCCTTATCCTTCAAAACCACTTCTAAGTTCTAACTCTTAATCGTATTGTTGTGAAGAAGATCATCCTTCCATAAAAAACCACTGCTAGAATTCTCTTCTGTTTTTTTTTTTTCATTTTCAGGGCATTTCTTGATATGGGTGGTTTTTGACTACTAATTCTTTAACTATTCGGTTTGAGATTTCTTATTTATATACATATATATTGTATATGCCTAGAATTTTAATTCATGGCTTTGATCGCTTGGTTTGATTTTTTTTAAATGATAAATTATTGAGTTCTTGATTTATGGAAGTATGATATTTTCCTTGTATTGATTGAATAAAATTCCATTTTTCTGGGTAATTTGGCAAAATGAGATTTTAGGGTTATGTGGATATTATTTTACATCAGTCTTTATTATTATCATGGGGCTAAATTCATGGGCGAATTCTTCTCGTTCTAAGGTAGCTAGAGATATATGCATGAATTGGACATCTGAACAAAGAGAGATAAGCGTGGGAGAATGGATTTTGAAGCTATGGATCAAGATGATGTAAATGTACCTTCTATCAGTATGACTCAATTCTCTCACTTACAATAATAATTTTAGCTTTTTATGGGTCTGTTTAGTTTGCTTTGAAATACTCCTAATTCAATACTCAATAATTTCTTGAAATGATTTATGGTGTATAGATCATTTTTATTTTAATTTAAGCACTTAATGTTCTTGCTAGAAGCAGTTTCAAGCTTTTATTAATCTCTTTGGTTTGGTATGATGTTAAAGGATTCTCACTGTGGTGTTTGTGAGTTTGAATATATACATATATTCAAACTATCTCTCTAAAATTCAATTTTTGATTATAATATTTTAATTATCATATCAATTTCGAATAGTCATATGTAAGAATTTTATTTTATTTATTTTTGTGGGTTCAATAGCTAGGAGGGTGTCTGATAATAAGATGACATGTTATTTCAAGTTAAACAAATTAATATTATTGCTGTTGTTTTTGCCTTGAATTTGGAGATAAAATTAATATGATAAAATCCGGTTCTAGGAGCTAATAAGATAATCAAATGTATTTTTTTATGAGATTGATATTGATAATTAAAAATGAAGCATAGACCTGCATTCAGCTCACAGAATAGTAAAAACTTTGTATATGTTTTTTTATAATTTAGTATACTTTAAATATATTCTACATTTCCATTACATTGTATACTTAATAATAAAAAGGATAACAAGAATTTCAGTCCTATAATTTATACTCGATTTCCAATTAAGTCCTATATATTTTATTTTTTATAATTGAGTTCAGTATGAATTTAAGAAATTACCTGTTAGTCCTAGTCTGTTATCTATAGCGAAAAGTGTATATGTGGCTTTAAACAATCTCATAGGGGTGATGATTGAAAGGAAATCGGTTATGCTACTTAGGCTTTAAGTATAGTGTGGTGAGCACTAACCTAAGTAGAGTAAATTTTAAAAATTTACTTTCTCATAATCCTTCATCACATGAAGAATTTCCACTCCCAAGATCCATTTTGCATTTAAACACATTGCTAACATACATCAAAATGTATTAACATAAACTTAGGAAATCATATTGGCAGAATACTTACAATTTGCTAAGAGTTTAATGTAGACCACATTTATCTACTATAATGGATTGCTCTTTGAATCAATGCCTAGCCACCCAAGTGTATGGCCTCTAGCTTGAAACACCAAAGCCCTCCAATCACCTTCTTGCCTTCAATCAAGTATGGTTCCAAGCACCTCTCTAATGACCTAAGAAGCTTGAACTAACTTGATCACACTAGCAAGATATAAGAGTTTATGTTTGGTATATGTTTGGTTTCCTTTTTGTCTCTACAGCCTTTACTAACTCTTAATGGATATCAAAAACCTTAACCTTATAAATGCTTGGTGGAATTAGATTTCATTATATGCTAGAATCATTGCTCAAAGCATAAATCCAATTCTTTTAATCTTAATTAATTGTTTAAACTTTTTAATCAATAATTAGATTAATAAGGTGGTATGGAAAAACTCTTTTAGGTGTGACTTACTAGGTTCATGTCTAATTGGCAATGAGAATATAATATCAACTTGAAAATGCCTTAGAGGGGGGTGAATAAGGCAATCGAATTTAAATCGACAGTAATTGAATTTTAAATAAAAATAGAAAGAACGTTGGGAAGGAAGAATGAAGAACACAATGATTTAAGGAGTTCGGATTCAACAACAATCC
>CATIWM010150281.1:0-11348 GCA_949671775.1 Mallotus repandus
ATAAAATTTGCAAATAACTCAATTAAGCTTAAAATAATAATTAAACTTATTATTCATATATTTTTCTAAAATTACTAATAACTAACTAAAAATAGTAAATAATTCATAAAAATTATTTTTGTACCATTTATTACTCAAATATTGTCCAAAACATAATAATTAACAATAATCTCAACTAAAATATAAAAATTACTCATTTATACTAATTTTTCCAAAAATTCATTTTTTTACGTAAACCTTCAAAAATTTATAATAAAAATTCTATACATAATTTTAATAACCTTTCTTCACAAAGCTTGTTCAAAATATAACAAAGAATTTATTGAAAATATAAAATTTTTCCGACCCGGGACTGTCCAGAACAACGCTGTGAACAGTAACCCGAACCCGGAAAAATTCAAAATTTTCAGAAAAATAAATAAAAATCATATTTGGATAGCTCACAATCTCTACAACAATCAGTCCTAAGATAATTATCTCAAATAAAAACAAATTCAAGCCCAAATCAACAAAAAAAACTCAAAATATTCAAAATCGAATTATTGACAAACTGTGTAGTTACCGGAGTCCAAACTCGAAACGGTTTGAAGATTTGACAAGCCCAGAGGACGAGCTTTCAAAAGAGACTAACCTCACCGGTTGAGGTGGCTGAAAACGGCGCCGGACAGAAATGGTAAAAGAAGAAGAAGAAGAAGAAAGAGAAAAAGGAAAAAAAAAATTAACGTTTTTTTTTTATATAAAAAGGCAGCTGCATTGACTTTTTTTTTAAAATAATAATAATAATAATAATAATAATAATAATAATAATATAAGAATACTACATAAAAATCAATTTCTCTCTCTAAATCTTAAAATACACACAATAAAATAATTTTATTAAAATAAAATTAATCCACTTTTATAAACTAATAAAATATTTGTCATCCCCAATTATTCAAATTTAATTTCACAAAATAATAATCTCAGTATTAATAAAATATTTATTAACACTGCAAGTCTCAAAATATATTTTAAAATTTTCAAAATAAATTCGGGTGTTTACAGTTTAATAAAAAAAATTGTGATGGAAGTTTCATTTTGATTATAAAATGAAGTAATTTTGAAATTATTAAAATAAAATATATATTTGAAAATGCCCTAGAAGGGGGTGAATAGGGCTATCAAACTAAAAATCAAAACTTAAAAACAAATAAGTAAAGATTAGAAGAATATTGAGAAAGAAGAATGATGAATACAAGAATTTAAGGAGTCCGGATTCTCAACAATCCTACTTCTCCACCTAACTTATCCAGCCCCAAGTTAGGATTTTGAATCACCACAATCTATTTCCTATATTGATTTTTACAACTGAGTTTTAGGCTCAACTCAAACCTTACAACTTGAGTTTTCAAGGTTCACTCAAAAATCGATTCACAAGTGTTTTGAAGGCTTATTTAAAAACCAAATTCCCAAGTGTTTTAATGGCTAAACACTTAAACCAATTCCTTTGAAAAAGAATCTCACTTCCGTTTTCTCAAACTCAGCAAATAGAAGAACAAGAATATCTATTCTAACACTCACCAACTCTCACAAGAGTTATACAATGTTACGACCCAAACTCGGGAGTCATGACCGGCGCTAGGGAACGGGAATTCACACGAATCTGGAACCCGTAGCAAGCTTTAAGCACAAATTAAACATTCTACAAACATATAAAAATACCTCAAAATTAAAACTTTTAATAATTTAAAGAAAACTCCATATCATATCATAATAAAATATTTATACAATTATTCAAATACACAATTATAGTCTAAAACAACATCACAAACTACCCCAAGATATACTACTACTGCAGCGTCTAATAAAATACAAGAAAAGTGACAGTTCAAAATTTATATAAGTCAGCCGGGGAAGAAAGAGTCCGGCGAAGATTACTACTAGTAGAGGTCTGACGAAAAGAATCTTGAAAAAATAATTGAGGGGGTCATACCTCACTGAGTGAATCATTATTATATATGCATATAACCTAATGCACGTATACACAAGCATCAATAATAATATTCGTATATTTATATTTATATAAATATAAATACAATTCACACAGATACTTGAAAATATTTTTCAAGATTTATTTTGCTGGAGGATCAGAGTAGAACCCTAAAAAGTTCGCATCCTCAAATCACATAATTCTTACTTGCCATCAGGCTCACTTAAATACCAAAATATTTCTCTTTTCCAAATTGACAGTGGATTGGCCCCAAGACACTAAGTGGACCGAGCTCCCGCAGTCTCACTGCCGGCATGACTGGCCCTAAGACACTAAGTCAACCGAGCTACAGCAGTCACGCTTCTCAACCAAAATTCTCAATATATCATTTAATCATCAATCAATAAAATTATTTCCTAGGATCTAACGTACTATTGCACAATAGTCATAGTGTAACCCACTTGGTGGCACGTTCAACGGTCATCCTTCAAAAATATTTATTCAAAATAAATAAATATTTCATATTAAATAAAGTATTAAAATTATATAAAATATGCACAGCATCCAAAATACGCAAATAATTATGGCATTTATATATATAAAACACACACACACATGTATATATATATATAATAATGCTATAATAACAATAATTAAAATGAATGCAATATAGCATATTGAAATTCACTTTTGTTTAAAACATGAATGCTAATTATTATATTTCTCCATGTCATGCATACATATAATAATAACTCACAGGTGTGCACTCCTCTACTCTGGTTCGGCTGGCCCGGTCCAGAAGGTCTAGCTCACGGTACAGCTAAAAGAAAATAATAATAAATAAATAATTATAAACAAATTTATAATTTTATACTTTAGAGATTTCTAAAGAACGACTAGATCTAATATTCGACTCAACTAAGACTCAAAACTTAAGACTAACCTGATGTCATGTTTTACGAGAATTCTATCAAAAATTCGGCAGAGTCTCCTTTGTAAAACGAACATCTTTCTACTTAAAGTAGAGTCGTTCCTGCACACAAACACACTTCAGAATATCCACGTCACTCAAAATCTCAAGTTGGGCCCCAAACTACAAATTATGCCCAACCGAGAACCAATACAATTCACAATTAATAAACTAATAAAAATAATATAATAATTTCTCAAATCACCAAAATATTTCATAAAAATATTAAAAACATATATTTTCCAACTAAATGATAATATTCTAGTTTTTAATAATATTATGCTAAAAAAATTCAAAAATGGAATAAAATTTCATTTTGCAATTAAATTAGCATAAATTGTAAATAATTATTAAAATCACTTGTTAATATCATAAAAATAATAAAATACTCATTCAGCTTAAAAATAACAAATAAGTTTATTTTTCATATATATTTTTCTAAAATTAAAACTAATTAACAATTAATTAAAAATAACTATAAAAATTATTTTTCATACCTTTATTAATCACAAATAGTCTAAAACCGAGTAATTAACAACAATTTCAATTAAAATCAAATAATTTGCTAAAAATAGTAAATAATTCATAAAAACTATTTTAATACTATTTATCATTCAAAAACTGTCCAAAACATAATAATTAACAATAAGTTCAATTAAAATATAAAAATTACTCATTTATACTAATTTTTCAAAAAATTTATTTTTCACATAAATCTTCAAAAATTCATAATAAAAATTCTAGACATAATTTCAATAAAATTTCTCCACAAAGCTTGTTCAAAAAACAACAAAGAATTCATTAAAAATATAAAAAAAAAATTTGATCCAGGACTATCTGGAACAGTGTCGTAAACAGTAACCCGAACCCAGAAAAATTCAAGATTTTCAGAAAAATAAATAAAAATCATCTTTGGATAGCTCACAATCTCTAAAATAATAAGTCTCAAAGAAATTATATCAAATAAAATCAAATTCAAGCTCAAATTAACAAAAACTCAAAATATTAAAAATCGAATTATTAACAAACGGAGTAGTTACCGGAGTCGAAACTCAAAACAGTTTGAAGATTTGAGAAGACCTAAGGAAGGGGAGTCTTTTGAGACCGATGTCATAATCTGGCATTGCCGAAAATGTCACCAGCAACCTCTTCTTCCAACCGGCACCATAAGAGAAAGAGGGCGAGAGAGAGGAAGGACTGGCTGCCGAAGGTGTTGGCATACTGGCGGTGATGTGGGCTATCTGGCACGGTGAGGGAGTGGCGGTGGCAGGTGGATGGTGGCTCCGGCGGTGAGGGAAGAAGAAATAATAAAGGAAAGACAAGAAATATAAAAGGAAGAAGAGAATAGGCTACTGTCACATTTTTGGCTTCTAATTAATTTTTTTTAATAATAATAATAACAAAACAATCATTCTCCCACCACACTTCTATATTTACAAAATATATATATACTCTATGTCAATAATATTAAAATAATACTTAACACCAAAATTTAAATTAAATTTCACTAATAATCAAATATCAAAATTAATAAAATATTTATTAACACTGCAAATCCCAAAATTAAATTTTATAATTTATAAAAATCCAGGTTATAACATACAAATACATAAATTATTTAACAAAGAATTTGAGAGCTTAATTGAATGTTTAAGAGAGAATGAATGATAAACAAGTTTCTTAAACCTTCAATTGAACTCTAAGGGTTGTTTATATAGATAAACAACTCAACTTATAGTTGTTGGAGGCATTGATTGTGTCTCCAACTTCTCTTGTTTTGAATCATTTTAGACTTTTTGCAACTTAAACGACACTCACGATCATGAGGGTTGATTTAATGACCATTGCATTCAAAAATATCCATTGAATGCTGTCAGAAATGACCCTCACAAGCTGCTCACTATCGTGAGGGTGGCTCGTGAGCGTGTCTGATTTTGCACATTCTTAGTTGCTGTCAAGAACGACGCTCACGATTTGAATAGTGCTTGTGAGCATTGCTAGTGAGCGTAGGGATCAGGTCGTGAGGGGACACCTGTAAGTCAAAAAATTGAGTGTTTTTGACTTCCAATTGCTCTGGATACTTTAGGTATACTTTTGGCATAATATTCTTCAACGAAATATAGTATGAAGATAGTATTTCGTATTTCGGATATGAACGAGTATTCTTAATAAAAAAATTAAGTTCCCACACACTTGAATGAAATCATTAGTAACTTAAATTGATTGTCAAAGATAAAAAATAGGAGTTTGATCATGCAAATGGTCAACAATATTTAAACTTTATGTAATGTAATTTATTATATAATTATAATATTAAGGGGCTATAAGGAAATAGTAATTTAAAATGAAATAAATATAAAGTTAGTAAGAAAAATATGTATGCATAAATATTATGTACAAAATTTAAAAATATTAAGAAAAATAGGTAAATAAATAAAAAGTTTAAATTGTATTAAAGAAAGTAAACATTTATATTTGAATGAAATATAAATATAAATAAAAAATAAAAATAATTGAATAATTAAATTAATATAATGGATAGTTGGTATAGTGATAGTGCATAGTTTTGGTTTGACAAAACTAATGTTATTTGTTTAGATATTGAGTTGAATTTTAAGTGTCTAGGTAATATTGTATAAACTATAAATAAGTAGAATGTCACGACCCAAACTGAAGGTGTGTGACTAACACTAGGGAATGAGGATACATAAAGTAACCAAAACCCATAGTAAGCCTTAGAAATTTTTCGTGAAATAAAACAATGCACTTAACAATAAAACCATGATAAATGCACAATACCAAAAACATAAACAATATTCTTTAAATACAATATCATCTTAAGTCAGGTAAAATCAGAATACCAATAATACATATTCTTGAATTAACTACTGCGGTATCTAGAATTCAGTTACACAATATGCAAATCAAATCAACATACATAGTGCAGCCGGTGAAGAACAAACTCGGCACAAACTATGAATACTAGCAGATTGACTATGAGGTATTGAAAAAATAAGTTGAGGAGAATCAAACTTCACTAAGTGAATCAATTTTATAAAATGCATACTAGTTTTAAAACCATTTGTTAAAACCTTTTTTAAAACAAAATAGAATAAAATAATTATAATTATTAAAATCATTTACTTTTCTCGATAATATTATATAAAATCTTTTTAAAACTTTTTAAATCAATTTAATATGAAATCCTTGTACGAAAATATATAAAATAATTATTTTAGTGGAAAACCTGGTAGAACACCTAAACCACTATTCTAATAGCCTTTCGACTCTCTTTAATCCAAGTGACTGCCATTCCAAGAGCAAGCTCAACCGAGTTACTGCCACAGTCATTTCACTTATTCCATATTGATGTTCCAAGAGCAAGCTCAACCGAGTTACATCCCTTTTTGTGGCCCGAGAGCAGTAGCTCCACTGAGCTCTAACCATTCACTCTTGTTAGTCTACTAGTATTCCTCATTTGCGTCGAGTTCGTTCTTCACCGGCTGCATTTTATATGTTAATTTAAATTGTGTACTGTGTAACTGAATTCTAGACACCACAATAGTTAAATTTCAGATTTGTATTATCAGTATTTATTTGTATCTGACTTTTAAAATATTGTATTTAAAGAATATTGTTTTATGCTATAATATTGTGCATTTATTATTTTATTGTTTAATGTATTGTTTTATTCCGCGAAAAATTTTTAAGGCTTGCTACGGGATTCGGTTACCTTATGTATCCCCATTCCCTAGTGCCGATCAAGAACATTTGGTTTGGGTCATGACAAAGTTGGTATCAGAGCCATTGTTTTATTTTCAGCTCTAATGATCTTTGAGTTACATTTTTCTTGAGCTACTGCGGTAATTAGGTTGATAAATGTAAATGTTGTCCTCGTTGCTTCTAGGCTTCTGTGTTTATGTCTGTCCCTTGTTATGTTTTGAATTCTATTTGGTTTTGTCTTTTCAAAAAGAGAAGGAGAGCACAGAATGCTCCTACTGCAGAGGCAGCGTATGATGATGATGAGCAGTCTGTACAGGATGAGATTCCTCCCCCTGCTCCTCGTCGTAGGGGCAGAGATAGGCAAAGAGGCAGAGGCAGACAAAGAGCAGAAGTAGCTCAGATGCAAGAAGAAGAGCATCATGTAGAACAAGGAGTTCCTGAGGTTGATCCTGCAACTTTTACAGCTGGAATGGCAGGTATTAACCAAGGCTTGGCAACTCTGAATCAAGCCATGCCTTTAGTTCAATAGCCTATGTTTCAGATGGGCATTTTTGGTATTTAGACTTTGGGCACTTCTCAGCAGGGTTTTCGGAGTAGTCGGGTGCATAGGACTAGCAGACGGAGCAATAGACCTCTGAGATTCAGACCTGGAGCTAGTAGTGGTAGTAGCATTCAGAGCTCAGGACACAGTAGTTCAGGCTTGGGGCCCAGTGCATGCCCTACTTGTGGCCGAGTGCATCAGGGTCCATGCCATTTGCTGACTGGAGCCTGCTTCTGGTGTGGGCAGATAGGACATCTTGCTAGAGCTTTTCCTAATGCTGGATATCAGTCTTCTTTTGCCCAGGGATCTTCATCATTAGTCACTTAGCCATTTCAGCGGGTGCAGCAGCCCTACCAGGCACCTTTGTACCCTCAGCAGAGGCCGACTCAATATGTGGGCCAGTAGGGCCGAGGTTCAGGAGGCAGATTTGGGGGTAGATCGAGTGGTAGAGGATTCACTCAGCCTTCTAGTTCCTAGCAGGTTGGCTGTGGATAGGCAAGAGTGTTCACTTTGACTCCTCAGGATGCGCAGGCATCTAATGTGGTTGTAGCAGGTACTCTCTCAGTGTGTTCTTTTGAAGCTAGAGTTTTATTTGATCCTGATGCATCGCATTCTTTTGTTTTGCCTATCTTTGCTTCGAGGATAGAGTGGCAACCATCCAAATTATTGTTTCCCTTATCTGTAGCGACTCCACTTAGTGACGAGTTAGAGACAAACATATTCTTTTCATCTTGTCCCGTGTTGGTGGAAGGTAGAGAGTTGCTGGTTGACTTGGTATTGCTGGATGTGATCGACTTTGATGTGATCTTTAGGATGGACTGGTTAGCTTGCCACTATGCCAAGCTGGATTATCGTGAGAAGGTGGTGATTTTTAGCATCCCTAATAATGAAGAGTTTCGATTCAGAGGCGATAAGAGCTCAATGACTCAAAAGCTTATTTCTGCAATCACAGCTAGAAAGATGGTTAGTCGAGGATGTAAATGCTATTTAGCTACGGTTAGAGATACAAAGGTGGACATTGGAGCAGTTGAGAAGGTGCCAGTGGTGTGCGAGTTTCCTGATGTTTTTCCTGAAGAATTGCCAGGATTGCTACTAGACAGAGAGATAGAATTTTGTATCGATGTTGTACCTGGTACGGATCCTATCTCTATTCCACCTTACGAATGATGCCTGCAAAGTTGAAAGAGCTTTATGAGCAGTTGCAAGAGCTTCTTGATAAGGGTTTTATCAGACCTAGCACATCTCTTTTGGGTGCACCAGTATTATTTGTGAAGAAGAAAGATGGTAGTCTTTGAATACAGATAGTTGAACAAGGTCACCATCAAGAACAAATATCCTCTCCCAAGGATTGATGACTTATTTGATTAGTTGCAAGGAGCTCAGTGTTTCTCTAAGATTGATTTGAGGTCAGGGTATCATCAGTTGAGAATTAGAAGTAGAGATGTACCTAAGACTGCATTTCGGACGAGATATGGCCATTATCAATTTTTTGTGATGTCCTTTAGGTTGACTAATGCCCCAGTAGCCTTTATGGACTAGATGAATCAGGTATTTAGGCCATACTTGGACCGATTTATGATTGTCTTTATTGATGATATATTGGTCTATTCAAGAAGTAAGGAGGAGCATGCAAGGCATTTGAGGTTTGTGCTTCAGACTTTGAGGGACCATTAATTGTATGCTAAATTTTTGAAATGGGAGTTTTGGTTGGGTCAAGTGCATTCTTAGGCCACGTGGTATCCAAAGATGGCATTCAAGTGGATCCTAAGAAGATTAAAGCAGTTGCAGAATGGCCGAGACCTACAACAATCACTGAAGTGAGAAGTTTTCTGGATTTAGCAGGCTATTATAGGAGATTTGTGAAAGATTTCTCCAAGATTATAGCTCCTTTAATAAGGCTAACTCAGAAGAATTTTAAGTTTTTTTTGACTGATAGATGTGAAGAACACTTCCAGTTACTTAAGGACTTGTTGACTTCAGCTCTAGTATTAACTTTACCTTTAGGGAATGAAGGGTATTCAGTATACTGTGATGCTTCTCAAGTAGGACTAGGGTGTGTACTGATGTAGAATGAGAGAGTAGTCGCTTATGCTTCACGTCAGTTAAAAAAGCATGAGCAGAACTACCAGACCCATAATTTGGAAATGGTAGCTGTGATGTTTCTTTGAAGATATGGAGGCATTATTTGTATGGTGTGACTTGCAAGATATACGCTGACCACAAGAGCTTAAAGTACATCTTTCAGCAAGAGACTTCAATTTGAGGCAGAGGAGATGGATGGAACTTCTGAAAGATTATGATTGCTCTATTCATTACCATCCTAGTAAAGTGAACGTGGCAGCTGACGCACTGAGTAGAAAGTCAGCAGGTAGTCTTACACACATCAGCACAGAAAAGTGGAAATCATTAAAGAGTTGCATGAACTGATTGATCAAAGATTGCAGTGGAAGATAACCAAGAAATGTCTTTTAGCTCAATTTAGAGTACGATCAGTGTACTTAGATAGAGTTAAAGCAACTCAGAGAAGAGATCCTCAGTTGTAGAAGATTATGTTTGAAGTGCAACAAGGTCAATCCAGAGACTTTGTAATTGACAATGAAAGCACGTTGCGTTTGGGCATAACGCTATGTATGCTAGATATGGATGAATTAAGAAAGGAGATTATGGAGGAAGACCATTTTTTTGCTTATAGCATTCATCAAGGTTCTACCAAGATGTATCATGATTTGAAAGATACCTATTGGTGGAATGGGATGAAGAGAGACATTGGAGAATTTGTGTTCAAGTGTCTTACTTGTCAACAGGTGAAGTTGGAACATCAGAGGCCTTCTGGATTGTTACAACAGTTGCCCATCCCAGAGTGGAAGTGGGATATGATTGCCAAGGATTTTGTTGGTGATTTACCTCATACATTAAGTGGCTATAATGCTATCTGGGTGATAGTTGACAGATTGACAAAGTCAGCTCACTTTCTGCCAATTAAGAAGACGTACTCTACTGATAGGTTAGCAAGATTGTATGTTAACCGGATTGTTTGTCTTCATGGAGTATTAGTGAGTATAGTGTTTAACAGAGAAGCCACTTTTACTTTAGTCTTTTGGCAAGAATTACATAAGGCTTTGGGTACAAGGTTGAACTTCAGCATAGCTTTTCATCCTCAAACTGATGGTCAGTCTAAGAGGACCATTCAGACTTTAGAGGATATGCTTCAGATGTGTGTGGTGGATTTTGGTGGATAATGGGTCACACACTTACCATTGATTGAATTTGTATATAACAACAGTTGTCATGCAAGTATTGAAATAGCATCGTATGAAGCACTGTATGGAAGAAAGTGCAAATCGCCTTTGTGTTGGGAAATTGGCGAGAGACAGTTGACAGGACCAAAATTGGTACAAGTCACTTCAGAAAAGGTACCAATCATTCAGCAGAGATTAAGGACAGCCTTCAGCAGACAGAAGAGCTATGCAGACCCTAAGAGGAAGGATGTGTCATTCTTTGTTGGAGACTTGGTATTTTTTAAAGTGTCTCCAATGAAGAGAGTGATGAGGTTCGGTAAGAAGGGTAAGTTAGCTCCCAGATATATCGGACCCTTCGAGATTCGATCGAGAGTTGGTGAAGTGGCGTATCGATTGGTGTTATCGCCAGAGTTATCGTGGATTCACCTAGTGTTTCTCATCTCGATGTTAAGGAAGTATGTTCCCAATCCTTCGCACATTCTTCAGCTTCAGACGGTGGAGCTTAGTGAAGATTTGGCGTATGAAGAGTACCCAGTGGCGATAGTTGATCGACAAGTTTGACAGCTCTGCACTAAAGAGATTCCGATGGTGAAAGTGCTATGGAGCAACCATACGGTGAAAGATTACACGTGGGAGACCGAGGCAGTGATGCAAGTGGCATATCCCTATCCTTTTCATTTGTGAAAATCTTGTACTCTTTTATTTATTTAAAATTTGAGGACGGATTTTTATGAGGGAAGATTGTAACCACCCGAATTTATTTTAAAAATATTAAAATATATTTTTGAGACTTGCAGTGTTAGTAAATATTTTATTTATACTGAGATTAGTATTTTGTGAAATTAAATTTGAATAATTGGTAATGAAAATTATTTTAATTATTATTTATAAAAGTGTGTTAATTTT
>CATIWM010150298.1:0-13211 GCA_949671775.1 Mallotus repandus
AAAAAGAAAAAGAAACATAACATTCATAGCCAAAAATAATGGTTAGACTTTAGCCGCATTATAAATAACAAAAAATTATTTTTCTAAGCTGTATTTAATCAACAAAGATAACATAAATCTATTTGGCATAAATTATGCTAAAATAATTTGGCATAAATTATGCTAAAATAATTTGGCACAAATTAATTGATGTAATTTACAATTACTAATGTGCTCTTAAGCACATTGCCTTCAAAGCTAAACACACATTTGGCATTAAAGGAACCAAAGTTTCAGAAGCCAGTCGAATATAGAAAAGAATCTATATACATCGCTGTTCAAAAAAAATATAAATATCAATGTGTGTGTGTATATATATATATATTCCTAAAATAAAGTATAAGTATTTTACCTATAAACACACATAGTGATGCCACCATAAACAATTGAAAAAAAATTTAAAAATAACTAGCATATTATTTTTCTAAGTTGACAATAATAGATTTAACAAATTTAATCATTAACATTTTTTTTATCTGAACCATCGGCATTTAGAACCCATTGAATTCTAATTAATTCAGTTCGGCCCGAACAGAACCGCAAGGTAATAAAAATTTCACAATAATTAATTCCACACGGCTGTACACACTAAAATTCGAACTCAATACCTCACTTAAGTGAGAACAACCCCCGCCAGTTGATCCAATAGTTATTGGTAGTCATAACTTATTTTAAAAGCTTTAAAAAATTGATAATTTTTATAACTAATATTTAAAAAATCAAATTTAATATTCAAATCTATTTGTTTCTCTTTTTATTTATATATATCCAATTAATCTAGTCTAAAATATTAAAAGGTGAATAATTATGTGGTATAACTGTTATAACCAGTAATTTTATTTTAATTATTAAATTAAATTAAAGATTTAAAGTGTTAGTATTTAATTTATTATTTTTATGAATTGTTATTATTTGTGAAATTTAATAAGTTTTAAAAGTATGTAAATATATATATTTATGTATGTATGGGTATAAAGTTGGGAAAAAAATTTATTTTTAAAATATAATGCATGTACTTTTTGTACTTTAGATATATTAATAATATAAATAATATATATATATATATATGAAAAAAAGAAGAAGAATAAAATGTTTTTTTTTCTTTCTCTTCTTCTTCTTCTTCTTCTTCTTCTTCTTTCCTTCCCCACCAACCACCGCCACCCCTGCTACAACAGCCGCCGCCAGCCATCACCGAACGTCCCTAGCTGCTTGTCTTTTCTGGCGAACACCTCCTTATCTTCTCCCTCTTCGTTCTTCTCTTGCCGCATAAGACAAAACCGCACGCCGGCTCCGCCTCCGGCCACCTCTTGGCTCGCCATCAGTCTTGTTTGAACCATCTCCTTCCGGACTTCTATTGCTCTCCATCAATTTCGGAAAATTTTTTATATTTTTATTAAATTCTATTAATTATGTGGATTAATATGTGAGTGATATTGTTGCTAACCCTTTATGGGTTACAAATCCGCCATATGCTTTCGAGGCAATTGAGTTAATAATATTTTAATGTGTTAAAAAAAAAACACTATGCTTTAATGATTGTAACTATTTCTTCCTTTCAGGACACGATGAATAAAAATTGTCAGTTAATTTGATCCCTTAACTTATTATAAAGTATCAAACTCATACAAAACTATTTTTTATTAAATTAGAACAAAAAATGTTTCCACATTTTTAATTCTTGTATATAATACAAAAATAATAACAATTAGTCAACTATTGTTTTTAAATATCATCATTAATTTATGCTACAAAAATAAAAATATTGAAGGTTTGTTTGGTTTAAATGAATTATATAAAATTTTGTAGAATTCATTTGCAAATCCAAGTAAATATGTTTAGTTTAAATAAAAATTTTGTAAAATTTATTTTGAATTCCAATTTTTCAATTTTGTGGAATTGTTTGAAACTAAATCAATTCTTGTTAATAAAGTATGTTTGGTTTAAATGAATTTGAAATTCATTTAGAAATGATTTGGAATTCATTTGGTAATAAAATGAATTACTTGGTGGAATTGAACCAAATAAGAGGTAAAGGACAAAATTTATATTATTGTTGTTGTTGTTATTTATTGGAAATTACTGTTAAATTATGTTCAAATAAAAATTTGCCGTAGTTTTTGTAGTTAGCCTTAGGATTTGGAAATTACCGCATACAGGAAATCAAAAAGTATGAAGCTACTAGCTCCAGTAGTGACTCATTTGAAATCTTTGCATTGGATTTGCTTTGCAAAATGACAAGAACAACAAATAATTTTGATGTGGACTTACTAAGCATAAATAATTATTTCTTGGAACACCTCTATTGAAACTTAATCATGCAAAATTTACCAACAAAAAGACCAATAATGAGTAATCATAGCCCATTTTTCAATCGTGCGGTGACTTCCAAGTAAAGCAAAGGTAGTCACTTTTGAAGCTTTTTATTAACCAATCCATTACTCCCCTCAACAGAAAGGGCATCATCCAAATTGAAAATGGTGCATGTGAATGCCATCTTCACAACCCTTGTTCTCTTCTTCCTCGTTTCCGTTTATGCAATGACTTTATATTCAATTCCTGCAGTTGCTGGAAGAAGTCTTGTTGCAGAGTCCCAACAAACATGGCAAAGAATGAATCATGGAAGCTTTCGTGGGCCTCAAAAACACCTTGTCAATCCAACAGGAATGCATCCATTTCAAGTTTCCAAGATGCCTGTCTAGCTTTTAACACTGGTTTAAGTTTGTGTTTTTTCTCCTCCTTAATTTCTTCTTTCCCTTTTCCCTTGATTGTAATTCTTCTGTTATATTATGTGCTAGTCTTGATATCAATGTAATTATCTAAGATTACTGTGACTTTTGTGAATTTATTATAATATTTAAAAATTTAGCAAAAATTTCATAATTTGACTAATTGTTTGTAATTTTAACATAAATAAAATATATCCACCAGATTTTAAATATAAATTTGCAAAAAAGTTGCAAACATTCTGATTTGTTATACCAATTGATCAAAATTATTTACTTGTTCAATTCTAAGGAGCCTATTTGCTTACTATTGTCCTTTGGAGGTGTAGGGGGCAAAAGGACAATAGTAAATTCAAAAAATCTTTTTTTTTTTCATTTTTGCAGTTTTCATTTAGAAAATTCTCATGGGTTTGGTTCAACATTTCAAGCCAACTTAGCATTTAAATTTTCAGTATACGTATTATTAGAGGAAAATGGCTGTCGCAGGCTGTGTCATTGGACCAATAGCTGAATCATCCAGTCCGTTCTTCAAAATGCAAGCAATTCTCCCACTTCGCCCTGCATAAAGAAAAAAAGGAAAAGTTGCATCCTCTTGATAACAAAAATAATTTCTGTATCTCGGTAGAAATTAAAGACTAACAATACCATGATCATAAGGAGCACAGTATCTGAATGGAATAAGTTCATTCACTGGCTCAAGAATTTTGCAAAAGCCGCATATACTTCTATTATAGCTAATAACACAACAGCACTGGGATTCTCGCTCTCTTTAGGAAGAGTCGCAAAGGTATATTATAGCTCTGTGGTCGACGAATGTGAGCAAACCAATATTCAAAACTTGAATTGGTTAAAACCTAAAAGAATGAAGAAAAATATATATATGTATCATATAACATTATTTTGGTTGAAGAAGAAGTTCCGAGCATATACTTCATTTCCATACGAGCTGTTTAAATTTACAATTCAACCAAAAAAAAAAGGGTAATTTTGCTTGCTATTATGAATCATCCGAAAATATATATCAACTTATGTAGAAATTATGCAAAGCTGCATCCAAGTAAAAAGATGACGTCCAGGTTTAGATCCCTGACATGTTACATTCTTCAAGTAGTTTTAGTAAATTATGTTCTGGGGCACTGATGGATGGTAGAATCACTCTATTTGACTGGGTGGGCCGTGGCTTTGTCCCAGGAGACTCCGATTCAAGAGCCCCACCTTCTTTCATAACGGGCAAATCACCCATCCTCCGAACAGTTGCTGATACTCGCTCTTTCCATATTCTTCCATCCTGATGTTTGAGAAACACAATCAAAATCTCTAGAATACAGCAGTAGCCATTAAAGAGCAATCGGGCTTGTCACAGTAAATCTATGTATAGTCAACCAATGCATCCACAAAATTATAATCTCCCGACAAATATTACCTACAGATTTCTCTCAAATTTTAACTGCCTCATTTTTTTTATTGAACATTTTGTTTACTCATTGCACATGTAATGGTACTTCAATCAGCTAGTTCAAGAAAATTATGACATCACAAGAACCCAAAGGTAGCACAGAAAATTGTGCAGCCAGAACGGATGTTTCAAGCAGGTCTTTCAAAGATTATATCAAGAAAGGGTTCATATTCATCTAAATATCACTAAGTACATAATTTGTTTTCGATGTTTTCTAGATTTAACAAGCTAAGAGCAGGATTTAGAACACAGAACCTTCAACATTTTGCAGTTTTGTGGCAATGGTAGACAACTAGAAGAGATTACTAAGAATCTGTCAAGAAAACCATGCTTCTAAGGACTAGTTGTTTTATCAATTTTATTTAAGTAACCCTGACATTGTGTTGTTCCCTAGATCCAGTGAACTACTATTTTCCTCGAATAAAAGAGCGCACCATGATGCACACGGAGGGGAAAAAGACTCTGCTAGCTCCATTCAACAGGTCATGAGTAGCTTATAATTACTAGGTAATTGGAATCCTAAGAAAACAAGCATTTACTTCAAAATATGTGCAACTTCCAAGTACTGTATGACAAATTGAAATCTAATTGTTTACTGAACTCTTTCTTTTTATAGCTCTTCCTCTTCTCCTTTAGTTTCCTACCCCTTCCTCGGCTTGAACCTTCAGCAAGACTCAACCATACAAAATTTAACCCTGATTCCTAACAAAAATCAAATTATTTCCTTCACAGATGGCATTGTCACCTTAATCTTTTTTTTTTTAAGCTTTTCCTCGGGACTGCCCTTTCTCAAACTTGAAATTTTCTCAACCTGGCCCTTTGTCATGGACCCAAGATTGACATCTAGTTATGAGGTGAACTGAAAATACAGGCTAATTAAGAAAGAACCCAAATATCTCATTCAAATTAGAGATCTTTAAAAGAACTCTATAATTTCAAGTTTTAGGAACTCAATTTCTCCTTAACATTTCATTACACAACTCACAATAAAATACAATCACTTGTTACCTACCTAGCATGATATACAAACTACCGACCACTTGATAGCTACCTAAGCTCGAACTATTCTTGATATGTTGTATAACACCATTTGAAACCAATATTCCAACATTCCCAGCCTCAGAATTCTTCTAGCAGTGTTATTAGACTCTATAATGCACCTGACTTAGCAATAGATGGTTAATTTAAATTTCCTACATTGGACTAGTTTATGAATTAAATTCCCATGCCAGTTTGGCCACAGGTAAAATTTTTCTACACTTCCTTTGTAATGTTTGGCTCCAAATATAAAGTTTAGATGTAACTCTATGTAGCTAATTCAAAAAGAAAAAGTAATGGAGAAATAAATATTATTAACATATTTAGGGCAATAATAAGTCAATGACAAAAGATTGTGGAACTGCAAGGGAAAAAATGCTAATGGAAAAGTTCACGTTTATACTACAAGCTCTAACGCAGGAACAAAGAGGTCTATTCTAACATCCAAGACCTCCAATTCTATGCTGCTAAAGATAATTAGCACGGAACTGACAATAAATTGGGTACAAAGACCTGAAGACTATTTCTTTCAAACTAATGGAACTATTGCCGATTGAAACCTTTACCCTTTTAACAACTTCAACAAGCGATTCACTGTCAACCTGCTACAATTTTACCTTTCCCTATACTCTTGGAGTTATTTCACTTGAATCAAAAGGCTTATCCTCTTGGACCATCACTGATTCAATATATTTCTGACATGCCCTCCAAAGACAAAAGATCATAATTTTAGTAGTTTCATAACCTCCAAAATAGTCTAAATTGTTTGCACTTTGTCCATAAGCTAACATCATTCTCGGTATTTTAATGGTTTAGAAAAAGTTTCCATCAATAATTAAATGTCTTGACTCTAGAATTTAACTCAGCATTTATCACCATCCTACTTCAGATTGATAAGGAAGAGCAAAATGGGAAATTTTGGTTTGGCTTCAGTACCAAAATAGTACAGAGTAAATCTGATCATATCTCAAGTAGATAGTTTACATAATATTTCTAATACAGTTCTATAACTATAAATAAACTGTAGAACCTTTGGTAGTGTCAATACATCAAATTTTCGCGAAATCTATTCCTGCATGACATTTCCTCTGTTCTACAGCACAAAAGTGGTCTAATGAAGGATGCTTAGCAGGTTAGAGTTAGACTATCTGACACTTGTTCAACTCTGAATCAAAGCTAGTAATAGTACGAATTCACATGGACAACTAGCATCATGAACAAGTAAAATTACAAAGCAGAATAGCACAAAATTGAACTCTTACCTTGCAAGTTTGGCACAATAAACAGCACCAATTCATGCTCGAGGAAGGCTTTGAATACTTTTATGTTATTGACCCTAACCAGGCACCCCCTTCCGTCTTCCTAGTTTCTATTTGAACTTCTCCATGATTACCAACTACATTTCACACAACCTTAACTCATGCATTGGCAGCTCAATCCAACACAACTTGGCTAGTTTTAGACTGAGTTCAATCAGAGTCAACTATAAGAATCTCCATGTTTCATCAACTACACTATCAATAGAAAGAAAGCAATGCAAATTTTGTTCACTTCAAGTCATCTTGGGTCAACCTATCAAATTCTACAACTTCAATATACTGTAACTAATGCATTTGTTGGTCCACAAGCAATATATTCCCAAACCATCTAAATTATCCCAATCAGAACTTTTCTGTAATTAGTGTCCTATCAATCTTCCCTTGTATGGACACATCAAATTTCCACACATCTAAGCATACTTATATAGTGTTAACCTTTCAAAGTTTTACTTCCATAGAACATAGAATATGATGGCAGTTTTGCAAAACTTTCCTTCAACTTAGCCAAAATTTAATGGTAGCATAACACTATCACTATAATTTTCTGTATCATCCAATCTACTTTAATCTTATAACCTCCTCATTCCCACAATTCTATTTTACAATAAAGCCTAGAGAAAAGAAATGTGCCTTCGGAAGATCTCTACACCCTCCACTTTAACCCATTTCACTTGCTCGCTGATTCATCATAAAATTGCCATGCTTATGTTCTGTTCTGTTTAACTTGAAAACCCTTAGTTCTGGGCTGCTCCTCCATTGCTTTATTGGTCTCATCCATCAACATTGTATCAACAAATGATGTCATAAAAAAGGCCTCAACACAATGATGTCATATGAGGTGTGTGCTTCTTATATCTTGCACTTGAAATCCTCACCTAGTGTAAAGAAAGGTTCTAGGACCAACACTTTATGCAACACGTACCTCATGCACACATTTAACAAGTTCAGGCAATGGGCGCTTAAATCCAATTAGCCCCTAAATACCATCAAATTATCAAACTTGTGCTTGGTCTGAGTCAAATCTCAAATAAGAGATTGTTGCTACAATATAATGTTTAGACCAAAATACAATTTGAGATTTGCCAAGTTATTGACAAATTCTATGTAGCATAAAGAATAAAAAAAACCTTCCCCAACCAATTATAGTAAGGAAAACGGGGAAAAAGGGTTGGTGAATTGAGGGAATCATATTATCCGTTTCACTCCATTGCAAAGATTAGAAAACACCCACTGTTACATCATAACACAAATTTCATAAACAACAAAACAACAATCAAGCTTACATTAAGAATTGAAGGCTCAGGCAGTGGGCATTGAATTGGTTGATCACTGTCGAGAGGCTCAATCGGGTGCTCGACAGGCTTAAACTCTACTGCTACTTCAATCCCATGAGGAGCAACAGCAGTGACAGCGGCTGCCCTAGAGACATCTGCATTTGGGGGCATTACTTCCCTCTCATCCTGCACCAAACAAAAATCTTCCATTAAGAAAACTCTGAATCAAAGAAAATGGAAAGCAAAAATTGCTGTAGAAAAAAAGAAATCGCAAACATGACTGCATGATCTCTGTATAGTCCATAAGAAGGGCACTACCCCTATCTAGCACTTCAGCAATGACCAATGCAGGACGTGATATTAAGGGGGAAAAAACACTTGTAAATATTAGATAAAAATATAACAAATTATTTATTTTAAGAGAAAATAATAAAAGATGATGAAGCGATCCATAAATCTGAGAATAACTAATTAGATTAGAATTATAAGCATCAAACAAAGGTAGAGAAAAGTAAGCATCAATTTAGTATCATCAAATCAAAATAAATTCAAAGTCAAAACCATGCAAGAAAATTCAAGAATTATGAAAACCAAAGAAACAAAGAGTTATTAAAGGAGAAAGCAGGAATCTTGAAATACAAGAATAAGAAGGAAGAGAGAAATTGCTAAAGAAATCTTACAAGAGCACTTTGGCTTCTTCTGTGGGAAACTCTACCAACTGAAAATCTTGAGAAAATACCCACCATTTCAACAACAAAACTCTAAATTCTTTCTTTCTTTCTTTCTTTCTTTCTATGCCTTGCAGCCTCACCAACTAAAATACAAAATAAAAACAAAGAATAACCCAGACAATAAAAGAAGAAAAATGGGTTGTCAAAGAATTAGATTCTGATCCTGTCCCAGAAAATAAATAAATAGATAAAATCACTGTAACTGTCCTTCTCAGTATCTCAAAGAAAGAAGAAGACGATAAGGAAACTTTTGCTTTTGCTTCGCTTAGGTTCGCCTAGCGTAATGGGTTTTGTCTGTTCTTTTATTTATTTATTTATTTATTTTGTTAATGGGTTATTTTATTAATTTACCGATGTCAACAATCAAGCTTACATATTTCATTTGAATTTTTAAAATTAAATAAAACTTAACTTTATTTAATATATATATATATATATATTGAGTTAGATTTAATTTTTATTAGTTCAAATTTTACTTTATTTAATATTTGACTGAATTTGGTACAGTATTTATTTTTTAATTTAGTTTTAATTTAAATAAATTTTAAAACAATATAAATAAAATTAAGGTGAATTATATTTACCTCCATGTGGTTAAGCCTAATTACCATTTCAGGACCTTTTATTTCAAAATTAAATATTAACCTTCCTAAAATTTTATATACTAAGGACTTTCGTTATTTTTTTGCAAAAAATGACTGTTATACCTTTATTTTATCTTCTCTAACACCATTACATATAATTCTTAGAATTTACCACAAATATGGACATTTTTCGCATTATGCTCATTTTTTGAAAAAAAAAAAAAATCCTTAAGTGTTTGTATATAAAAGTTTAGGGAGGTGAATATTCAATTTTGAAATAGGATGTCTTGAAATGTTAACTAGGCCTAATCTCATGGAGGTAAAAGTAATTTGCTCATAAAACTATTCACTAAAAAAATATAATATATACATAATAAGAATTATAATTATATAGTAATGATGTATTTATATAAAAAAAATTATATGATAAATCAATTTATATATTTCGTATTAAATTATTACTATATTATCATTACAAGTGAAATTTTAGAGTGATTTTAATTTTAATTTTGATTTACTTTGATATCACTTTGTGCTTGTCGTTATTGGATGAGAGTGTATAGAATCATTCAATTGTGATTATTAAAAAAATAAAATTTATTTTATAAAAAATAAAATAATTATAGAAGATACCGCATTACAATTTAACTAATTAAATATTTTTAAAAAATTATATTTTATATAACTTGAACTCAGTTATCTTATCGAATAAATTTTAATATATGGATTTTATGGATTTTTATCAAAGTAATTTAATTATAATTTTAATAGAGTATATTTTTTAAATTATTAATAGAGTATGGTGGGAAAAGCAAAAAAGTAATTTTACGATAAATTAAATAATAAAAACAAATTTTTTAAAATAAATAATTAGTGGATTAGTTTTTTACCCTTTTTTTTATTGTCATTGTTTTTCTAAGTAATATAATAATGTAAGTATGACTTACTCGGCCACTTGGTTGATAAGTATAATAGCAATAACAACAAGGTGTTTGCGTCAGAATCCATGAAAACATTTTATAATTGTCTGAACCAATGGACACTATTGTGTTTTCCACCCACTTTGAACGCCCACCGCCCTTATTGCCCCGTGACCTTACGCTCCAACACATATCAAGCCTCCAGCCGAATTATATATATATATATATTCTACACCAGATATCCTTAGGCCTATGCCTATAAAAATACAACTTAAAACCGTTAAATTAATTTCTATTATTAACATATAAGAAAAATTAATAGTTATAATTAAATAAAGATTAATCTAACGATTTTAATTTTATTTGTACATATATAAATATTTATGAAAGATTTTTACCTGCACTGAAGGTAGAATTTATGATATATCAACCAAATAATTTATACTTTATCATTGAAAATGAGTCTTTACTATAAATCTTATCATTAGATGTAATACACTCAATACAGATAAAATTTTGCCAATATTTATATCATAGCAAGAGCTTATATATATAGTATCTTAATTTTTACATTTCTACTATTTTAGGAGTTTTTTAAACTATTTTTTTTCTCAATTAAATAGTTCAACTCACTAAAAGTTATCTAAAACAGTATTTTAACAGGTTTTATATGTCAAATTTATTTATATGGTTAGTTTTAAATAAGTTATTAACTTATATACTTTTTATATTATTTGTCAGGTATATTGGTCTAAAAATTCATAATTTTTTCAAATTTTCATAAATTTATATCAAACTTTAAAATTTAGCAAATTTAATCCAATTTGACAAATTATTTATAATTTTAACACAATTACAATTTGATCAATATATGTCATCTAAAATGAAATAGTTAATCTCTATTTTTATGAATTTCACATCCACATCATCTAAAAACTAATTATAATAGTTAGTTACACTTCAATCTCAATATAAAATGGGAAGGAAAATTTTATTTAACTTGTGAAAACTATATACATCTCCTTTTTTACCTATTTTAAGTCTTCATGTAAATGTGAAACTATAATAATAGATGTTATTCAATTCACCTCAAATGCCACGTATGTATTTTAGTTATTAATTCATGATCAAATCACAATTGTGCTAAAATCGCAAATAAAATGTTAAATTGTGTTAAAATTACAAACTATATGTGAAATTGTACTAGTTTTACCAAATTATATGCAAAAAAATTGAAAAAGTTGTGATTTTTGGTATGAACAGGCCTATTCTTCATTTTTACTTTTTTCTCACTGTTAGCACAGGGTTTTGCCGGCTCGTGAGCAAAGGCTCAATGATGAAAATAGTCCAACCAAACAAGACATAACAAGCACAACCCAACTTTTGTTCCTTCAGAAAGCCCAAAAAGGCCCGACTAATTCACAAGCCTAATATGCCAATAAGGTGATACCTTAGTAGTGAGAATTTGAAATATATATATATATATATATATTTGAAGCTATTGACACAACTCCCGAAATAATCAAAGTTTGTTGCCATCAACATGAGAGTATGGAAGAAAATTAGGAGAGGTGGGTAAATAGGGAGATTCTTTTTGGAAAGTTACAAAAAAAAAAAAGAGATATTTATTTTGTCAGTGGGAAATGAAGTTGGAGAAAATGGGAAAATATTGTAGGAAGATGGGGTTAGAAGTGAGCTTTAAAATAAGAGGTTAAAAAAGAGGTCGAAGGTTGGGGGGGGTTGGCTAAAAAAAAGGCAAAAAAAAATTTAGACTCCAAAAAAAGCCAATAGAATTTTAGCCTCAAAGGCCATTACTTAGAAGAGAACTATCGAGACATCCTCAGTTTGGTCAGCCCGTAATGAAAGTCCAGTGATGAGATAGTGTGGATATTGAATGTAAGAAACCCAAAACTTTCTTTAGAAATGGACCTGAGAGCCCAAAACTCTAGAACCAAGCCCAAAACCCTAGAATTAGGCCCAAATCCCTAGAATTAGGCCCAAATCCTCAATCCTAAACCTTTAAGCCCAAAACCAAGTCTTTAATCCCAGGCCCAAGCCTTTCTAAGTTAGGCTTGGGTGAAGAGGTGATCATCTCTTCGAAGAGGCATTGCTTCTTTACCCTGGGCATCGATAAGGCAACGCCTCATCAAAGAGGTGGCGCCTCTTTGTAACTGACCTCTACAACATTCAATGTCATTAATGGCTGCATTAAACAAGGGAGGGACCCATTTATCTCTAATGTGGAGATTTTTTATGTGAAAATAAGACTTTTGGGGCAAGGATAAGCTAGAAAAAAAAAGGAAAATGATGAAAAATGATGATCTTTTGTTTGGACTTATTTTTGGGAATTTGAGGGAAGGAAAGGTAGAGGGCTTAAGTAGGGGTTTTTGGCTGGTTAGAAGGGGAGGTCACTGATTTTTAAGAAAAAAGAAAAAAAAGAGAAAAGAAAAGTTCTTAAGAGAAAACCATAGAAAAACAAAAGGAAAAAATGAAGAAGAAGTATAATCTTAAGCTTGAGAGTTGATTTTCTTAAGAAGGAAGAAGGAACTCTTGTGTTCAAAGCAACCAAAACAACAAACCAAGCTCTGAGGGCTCAATTAGGAGCTCCAAATGTGTTCAATCAGTGAGCATCCTTATTTTTAGGCTTTAAGTGCTATATTTTACTTTAAATTCATATTTCTTGACATTTCTTACTTGTTATTGTGTTTGTGTTTATTTGAGGTCATATGTGAAGCATGAATATGTGAAATATTAAGTGTTAAGTTGTAGGTTTACGATAATCTTGCATCTAGTGTACTTTTCTTAAGATATAAGAAACCTGTAATTTTATGTGCCTTTGTTGAAGAGGCGACGCATCTTCATAGAGGCGTCGCCCTTTTGCATAGTGGTTGTGACACCTGTTAAGGATGCCAAACATACATTGTATGCATGTGACTAACACATAACATATTTATTGATATCAAATTTATAGCTCACAATTCCACATATGTAACACACATTACACACTAGCAAACACACAACTTCAAGCAGTTCACATCTTTCTTTATATTATACATATACAATGCACTAGTCTTAATACAAGATATGAAAATTCTCTAAGCATGCGACGTTTAAGAACAACTGAGGA
>CATIWM010150299.1:0-37936 GCA_949671775.1 Mallotus repandus
AAGTCACTTAAATGAATTACTAATATATGAAAAGAAAATTACATAAATCAACATTAGAGATCTCTAAAATAAAATGCTAACAACACATATTTTCATGTAATTTCAAAATTCGTTTCAAGGATATAGATAGTCATAAAAATATTTAAAAATACAAATTGATGCACAAGAGATATAGTTATATACAATATGTAGCATCAATCAATTTTCATGACTGTATCAATAATAGATATGACATTTTCTTTTGATAACTAATTGCCTTTAAACATCAACTTTCTTTATGTCATGAATTGTTAAAAAAAGGAAAAGTAGAAATTAGAGATCTTATTTTTGTCAATTCCATACAAAAACCTCTTCTTAGATTAACATCTTTTGAAAGAAAATTGAATGTATAAATAAATCATGCAAGACTTAATAATATAATTAAAAAAAAGTAACATTCCAGAAAACTAAAATAAGAGATTATCTTAATTTGGTGGAGATTGATTCAGAGTGGAAGATATCTAACAATAGGAAGAGAACCAACAGAGGCAAAAAGAAAAAAGTCCATTATGAAAAAGAGGTGGAAAATCCTTGAGATTGTTAGAAAATAAGGAAGATGAAGCAGTAGAAGTCTGAATTGCGCAGGTTAGAGCACTGTCCTTAAGAATTTTAGTTCTGTATCTTCCAAGATTGAACAAACTCATCCAGAATTATTCTTTTATTCTGGGAGGTAGAATCTTGCAAAATTAATTGTAATAAGTGTGCAATAAACTTAGAAAGAGACTGCAATTAACACCACAGTAATGTAATTGAAATAATGGAGCTGTAAGCAATTTAGAATGTAATGATTTATGTAGCTATAAGAAATTAAGGTAGATGTAATTGAAAAATAAACTCCTGGAAAATTGGTTTTGAATTGAGTTTTGTATATATCTCGCATGCAGGAAGAAATTCACCAATTTTTACGACAAATGGGCTCTCAGCGTATTTTCCATACGCAAGAGATTTCCTTCAATTTTTAGGGATAATTTATATTTTAACAATATGAGATATTTACGAAATATTCACAATAACAAAACACATCATTTTTTTTAGGAAAGAAACAATTCATTAAAACAAGGAAACGTGAAGTACACTGATCATATAAGACATGAGATAGCAAAAACGATGGTATCTCATGCCAAACAGCAAGACAAGCATGAAGAGGTGCCTCCAGCTGCACCGTTAGCTTGTCTTCTAACAAAAGACACACTCACATCCTTTAAATTACTCAGCACTTGTGTCTACAATACCCAACAATAACCCCAAATTCAGAGAAATCTGATGAAAACGAATAAAGAGCATCAACCAACACCTTTGAATCTGATTCAATAACGACCCGTTGCAGTTGCTGTTCATACACCCAACTCAAAGCTTCTTTGAGACAAACGCCCTCAGCAAATCTAGCTTCCAGCTTCCCGGTAATTATACCTTGGTGAGTTTAAATAGTGATACATGTCTTGGTGAGTTTTGTTTGCAGTAAGTTAAAATGTTTAAACTGTCGATTTATAATCAAATTAAAGGAATAAACTCATATAAAAAGTATGAAATTTGAAGAGCCAATGGGTTTCCTACTAACAATTTTTTTTTTTAAATCATTTCATGCAAATTATAATACCTCAGGGTATGCATAGGATTTTTATGCTTTCATATGATAAATTTTTTAAATTGAAACTATAATAACATTAATTAAGTGTGATATAAGATGTTAATTTATTATTATATAAAAAACGTTATAATAAAAAAAATAGTGAGCATAGTAAATTTCAAGAGTTCACATGGTGACACATCTCTTGCAAATTATACCTAAAATATGCATTAGATTTTTATGCTTTTACACAATAAAAATTACTAAATTATTATTTTTTTGGTTAAAAATAATTTCTAAATTAGAGCTTTAACAAAATTGAAAAACGTATAAGATGTGGGTTGAAACCAAATTATTATCGTGCATGTCTATTATTTGGTATATGACTATTCTAAAAGTGATGGTAAACTACGTAAATTATATATTAAAAATTTTATTTTTAGTATTTAATTAATTTGATAGATTTTTGAGATTAAAGTGACAAAATCAATATTTTTTTCAACAATTATATTTGGGATAATTAAAATATTATTGAAATTTTCATGTTCAGTTTGTATAGTTCCAGCGGAATTAAGCGTGGGTTTCTTTCATTTTCTGCTCTTTTTGTTTGGTTACCTCAAAGCCGCCAAGCAGGTGCACTGTGGCTTTTACCATCTCTAAAACCCTCCACCTTTTAATAGAAAAAAAAAAAAACCCTTAAACCCTTTTTTTATTTTTCTGCGTTAAACACTATCTCCGCCTGTTAATAATAAAAAAAAAAACCGTTAAACCCTTTATTCCCCAGTTTTATTTTTCTGTGTTTAAACACTTCCTGTGTAAAACTTCCAGTTTTCATCAGCAGTAGCAGTAGCAGTAACTGATAAAAGAAGATGCAAAAGAAACAGCAAGACATAGTCTACACCAAACAGCCTTACATCGAAGATGTGGGCCCTCGTAGAATGTTAGTACTCATTTTACATTCCGGTTCATTTCAATTTTTATTTATGTTGTTTTGTGTTTCAATTTGTGGGTGTGTTGTGCAATTGGATTGTGATTGTGATGATTGTTGATGTAAATTGTGTTTATGTGTGTATATAAACAGCAAAAGTATGCAATTTACAATGATGTCTGGAGCAGAGATTATAAAAGCAGCAGAATGTCAAGTCCATTTAGGTTCTTATTATGATTCTAATCGAAAACCCATTCAAGGCGGTTTATTAGATCCTCGTTTGGTACACATATCCTCAATCACTTTTTTTTTTAATGTTATGTGTTCTTTTAGCTACTGCGTTATGTGTTTTTTTATGTGTAAAAGGGTTCTTTTGGTTTCAGGGTCCTCCCACTAAAAATAGCAGCGCCTGTCAAACTTGTGGTGCTGAATTTCACGAGTGTCCTGGACATTTCGGATATTTGAATCTTGTTTTGCCAGTTTTCAATGTTGGGTATATGAGCAATATTTTGGATATTTTGAAATGCATTTGTAAGGTAAATTGTATTCAGATGGCTTTATATATTTGCTCTAGTTCTGTTAGCAAAATATTTGATTTTCTGTGTAATTTTGATTGCAACCCTTTTTTGATCGTGCCTCAGGCCATGATAAGGAATGAAAATGCACTTTGTTCATAATTGATGCTAGACAAATAATAGCATTGTCAAAAGGCAGTAGTTTTGATTGTCATTTCATATAATGGTTGATATGGTTCTTAGTGCCTCCAGTATCTTTGCAGTCTTGCTCTCGTATACTTTATGATGAGAAATTATGTAAAGCGAATTTGAAAAAGATGAGAAATCCCAAGATAGAGCATTTGAGGAAGAGTGATTTGGTGAAAAATATTGTGAAAAAGTGTAGCAGCATGACAAGCAACAAAGCTGTGAAATGCACAAGATGCGGATATATGAATGGTATTGGCTTCTGCTTTTCCATGTCTATATTTGTTTACTTGTATACATAGGGGAAACTTGCTGGCTGCTGTGCCTCATTAATGAATTTATGAAAGCCATGTTTTATAGATTCTCTATGATACTTAATTCTTTTAGTTTTTCTTTCCAATTCATTTTATTGACTTAGAGAAAGATCGAATACTATCATCAGTATCATGCTTATATGAATAATGAGTCTCTTCCGATATGGTAGTTAATTTTATCATCTATTATTGACTGCCAAACAGCCTATAGATGTTTATATATAATTAGCAAATCCTTTTGTGCGTAACATCTAGCATAAGGTGGTCTCATTTTTCTTCCTTGAGACAGATAGGTGTCATGCATGCGTGAATGCACTCTTGCTTTTGTGTGTGCGTGTGTGCGTGTGCATGCGTGTAAAGAAGCTAGCTCACATGGAATTAGTGTCAAATACTTGTAGATCCAATTCAAAAACTACTCGTGCAGTTTCAGATGGTCACCCTGACATTTCAAATGCTGAAACAGTAAAAAAGTGAACTTGAAGTTTATGGATTTATTTTCCATTAATCATTCTTACTTTGCCATCTATATTGCTAATTCATTTTAATGTTTCATCTAAGACGTCAAACCTACATAATTGCATTAATCTCTTGCTGGTCGTGGAAATGCTTAAACAATTCACTGATGTGTGGTTTATGATGTCTTAGGTGTGGAGAATTTAGGCTTTAGAATCTGTGTAGATCAGGTGAAAAGGCTTTTCCCTTTGTCGAAAAAAAAAAAAAAAAGGCTTGAGAAGGTTTTCTATGACTGCTGTTGGGATCATAGTTTGGAGCATGTTTGATAAGCTGCTATTAATTCCAATTTCTGGGAATTTTGGCAGTAAAGAAATCAAATTTTGAATTGACAAAGAGGCTTTGAACGTCCTTAAGTGCAATTTTTTGATATGAAAATCCTGCATGAAGCAACAAAAACTTTATGATCATTAGAAGGAAATATTTGCAAGCTCATTTTCCATGTGCACGAAATCAATAGGTGTTCAAGTGAACTACAGTTTCTGACGTGGAATACTGATTTGTTTGATATCATGATTTCAGGGATGGTGAAAAAGGCTGGTTCTGCTCTAAGCATTATTCATGATCGAGGAAAATTAGTTGATGGCTTTTTGGAAGAATGTAAATCTGCTATTTCACACACAAAAGATTCTAAAGCACCAGTTAGTCTGGCTACTTATATTCTTACCCCTGTCAAAGTTCTTTCCCTTTTTAAAAGAATTCCAGAGGAGGTAATATTATTCTGCTAATTTAGATTTTATTAACTCTTGTGGTTTCTCGTATTTGCCTCTTACTAGTTCTCAATACCATTCTGTTGTATTACAGGACTGTGAAGTGCTTGGTCTGTATGATAGACCTGAGAAACTTATCATAACAAACATTGCTGTGCCACCTATATCAATCCGGCCTTCTGTTTTCACAGATGGGTTACAGAGGTTTTCTTAATACATTTTGCGCCATTTGCTTTAAGACCCTTGCAATAGCATGATGATATTTGATGTATAACTATTCCTTCTGCTTCTACTGCAGCAATGAAAATGACATCACAGAGAGGTTAAAACAAATAATTCAGGCAAATGCTAGCCTTCGCATGGAGTTACTAGAAGGAAGAATGAGTGCTAACAAATATCTGGTAAAAATGAGGAGTTTGAATGTATAATAAACTCTTTGAAAAGTTGTTGGACGTGTGATATTATAACTCTGTGGTAACACATTGATTATTTTTATTTTTTTGTTCTTACATTTTGATTTGTCTTTGAATTTGTGGTAAAGCCGTAATTACAAGTCCTCTTTACTTCGGCATTCTAGGCATTCTTTTTTATGTATGCATGCTCACTTCACACTTCTAATTTCTCCATCCATGATTCTTATGCAATTATATTCGTATAATTCTCTACTTCTGATTTCTGAAAGCAAGCATTGATGTTTATTCTTTGTTGTAAATTGGGGCTCTGGAATGTTTAGTTTAAAAATGCATTTTCTTACTAAATCTTAATTTAGATTGTCCTTTTATTTCACTACTCTATTCTTCTTCTTAGACCTGCAGATGGTTTTATGTTGAATGATTCATCATCCTGTTTATGATTAGGCAGTGATTATTTTTTTAAGGTCATTTTTCCGCACCATCTCAATATATGTCTAGTTAAATATATTTTTGAATAAACTATAGCCTTTTTGTTTCAGGGTATTACTTCATAGTACTTATGTTGACGATTTTGGTTTAGGATTCTTGGGATGGTCTTCAGGCTGCAGTTGCACTCTATATAAATAGTGATGTCCGTGTTCCTAGCAATGTGGAAGTTGGCAAGCCATTGAGTGGCTTTGTTCAGCGCCTAAAAGGAAAGCAGGGACGTTTTCGTGGTAATTTATCAGGGAAGCGTGTTGAATTTACTGGCAGGACTGTTATATCACCAGATCCTAATCTTAAAATTACCGAGGTCAATTTGTACCAAAACTTGAAAATTCCTGGAGCTGTTTATGTAAGCAATTTACTTAATTGAGTTGTTATGATCTATGGGGTTAGGTGGCAATTCCTATCCATATGGCTCGGATTTTATCTTATCCTGAACGTGTTTCCCATCACAATATTGAGAAGTTGAGGCAGCTTGTCAGTAATGGCCCTCAGAAATACCCTGGTGCAAGTATGGTCAGATATCCTGATGGTTCTTCAAGGTCTATAATCTCACCTCTGCCTGCATATTGATGAATACTTCTCTTTATCTGGAATTCATTATTTTGTGCTGCAGGCGTTTGATAGGTAGTTACAGAAAAACCATTGCTGAGGAATTGACGTTTGGTTGTATAGTTGATCGCCATTTGGAAGATGGAGATGTTGTTCTTTTCAACAGACAACCAAGCTTGCATCGGATGTCTATCATGTGCCATAGGGTGATTACAATTGATTTCGTTGATGTATATTTTATCACATTGTTATTCATCTGCCATACAATTGAATTTTTTTGTCCTTGCAGGCAAGAATCATGCCATGGAGAACACTGAGATTTAATGAATCTGTTTGCAACCCATATAATGCTGATTTTGATGGTGATGAGATGAATATGCATGTCCCACAAACAGAAGAGGCTCGAACAGAGGCTCTTTTGTTGATGGGGGTAAGTTGGTTTTGATCTTACTGTCATATATGTGCCCATCCTTGGAAACTACCATGTTCAGATCCAAGTTTTTGTTTGCTTTTATTTTTAACCTACATCTGTTAGTGTTTTGCTGTCAGTCTGTATTGATGGGATAAGACCATTTAGAAACTTCTCATCAATTCTTGATTATATTAATAGACTTGCAACTTTGCATGAAATAGAAACTTCATTTCCAAACACATGCATTCAAGAATTAGATGTTCTATGAACTTCATCTTGAAATATAGTCATTTTTTAACTACAGGTTCTCCTTATAAAATATGAAACTGGTGTTCTAATTTTCTGTAAAATGTGAAGCAGGTTGAGGAACTCATTATTATTAGTTGGACACTTACATTGTCTATTTACATATGGTTGTGAAGTGCAAGATTGTCAGAAATTGGGTTCTTTCACTGATTTTACATTCAGTTTTACTGGCTATAGGCTACAGTAATGATATTAATCACTCATAAGGACCATCATTGACTGAAGAATGCAATCTTTTATTGGTTGAAGTGAAAGTCTAAATTAGGCAAGATGATTAATAATAGCGTGCAACAGACTTATAAATATCAAATGTTCTTTGACTCATTAAACTTTCAAAATCCTGTAATTGTGTTATCGTTGGCATTGGCACAAAAATCACAAGGTGATTAGTGGAAGTTTGATGATACGCAACATGTTGGAGGATACACTGAAACATGACTTTCTTAGGTTTGGAATTATTGTATGATCTGTGAGGATACCTTAACAAAGAAAGTTGTCAAGTGAGCTTAATTAATATGGATTCAATATGGATTCAATGAGCATTGGAAATTATACCATATTATAATAAATTGGGACATGCATAGTATTCACTGCAATCTATTTGATGCTTTTTTTTTTTTACAAGTTCTCTCTTGGGTTCCTATTTACATGATTAGTGTCTTTTATAAAAAAAAAAAACTTTGTACCCATTGTGGTGATTGATTGATTTTGAGCTGTGTTCTGTGGCATGGTAGTGCACAGCATGAGGGGTGCATGAATGTCTGGCCTTCTTCATCAGTGGCATCCACTGTAGGTGCATGATTCTCCCACTGATGCAAAGATGCATGATGGTTCATATACCTTTTCATGTCGTGCACTTTTCTTGAAAAATCTACTCTATTTTGAGGTAACTGGCCACTAAATTCCTTACATTTAGTGGGCCACATTTATGAATAATGGTAATTGTTATTCATAAGTATTCCTTAGTTGTGCATGTTATTTTACCTTGTGACATGTATTTTAATTTTAATAGACTTTTGTGTTTTCCTCAGGTTCAAAACAATTTATGCACCCCAAAAAATGGAGAGATCTTGGTTGCTTCAACACAAGATTTTCTGACATCATCCTTTCTAATTACAAGGAAGGACACTTTTTATGACCGTGCAGCTTTCTCACTTATGTGTTCTTATATGAATGATGGCATGGATCTTGTTGATTTGCCAACACCCGCAATACTTAAGGTCAGCTAGTACATATTGAACTTGTCCACATTCCTCTTTATCTCAATAACATATTCTCTTATAAATCCAATGGCCAACCTGAAAGTCAGGTCTTTACCTCTCCATCCAGCCTTGGCTTGGATACTGTTTCTTTTTTTTTTTTTTCATTGGTACATTTTCAAAGATTGAAGTTGTCCTTATTAGGGACAAAGGGTTGAGCTTTATTTTACACTGGCCATTGATAATGCAACATCTAAGTTTTGTGACCTTAAAAGGATCCTTGCAGTCTCAATTAAAATAAGAAGGTTAATGCAAAATTATGCATGTACCTTCCATGACTAGAAGAACTTCTTATGCATGTAAGTCACAGGTTCCACATGGAACTGAGTACAAAGATAATGTTAATCATTCTGTCAATAGGAATGTCTCCCTATTGCTTATTATGCTTTAGAAAGTATACATATATGGTAGAAGTGTTGGAGTGATGTGGTACTGATCCTTTTTCATTATATTCCTGATTTTCTATCTTTTTTCTCAATCTCTTATTACTATTTAACCATTCTTTTGTAGCCGATAGAACTTTGGACTGGTAAACAATTATTCAGTGTGTTACTTCGTCCAAATGCAAATACGAGAGTCTACCTAAATCTCATTGTTAAGGAGAAAAATTACTCCAAGCCTAAGAAAGGAGATAAGAGAGAAAGAGAAACAATGTGCCCTAATGATGGTTTTGTTTATATCCGGAATAGTGAGCTAATATCTGGACAACTGGGGAAGGCTACTCTAGGTGAGGTTTCTTGTTCATTCGAAATGCTCAATAAATGTTTGTGCTTTTAATTGATGGTCCCATGTGATTTTGTATCTCAACAATTATTCAGTCTCTCGACATAATACTGGATGGATGCTGGTCTCCTTTTCTTGTATATCTCATGAATACATTATTACTGTGACATAAAGTATACTATTCTGTAGTTTAATGGGGCTTATTTGCTTTACTGTCTTAAAAGCTTACATGTTGGATTGAGTGGCTTCTCATTTCCTTGTAATCACTTAAAATTTTTTTTATGAATACCAAGTCCTCATCTAGCAATCATAAAAGGAGTTTCTGTCACTGAACTTTCTTTGATGCAAGGTTTCTTGTGCTTCTGAGGAACAATGTTGGCTGAATCCCAAATGATGCTAGTTCTGTAACATCTATTCTGTTATTTACTGAGAGTATGGTTGTATCCTGGATATGAACTAGTGTAGAATTGTCCTGGTCTAGGATCATTATTCATTACTCATTTGGAAACTTTGGTCAAGTATACTTGACTAGGATTTTTTTCTCCTCACAAATGCAGTCTGTAGATGCATAACATTAGAACTTTTCTTCTTATATTAAGAAATGTTATTCCAGGAAATGGCAACAAGGACGGACTTTATTCTATTCTTCTTAGGGACTACAATGCACATGCTGCTGCCACTTGCATGAATCGGCTAGCTAAATTGAGGTAAGGATCTGTTACAATTCCTCTGATCAGAAAATTCCTCTTATTTGTTTCGGTGCAGGCACTTTCGAATGTTCAAGGTTGGTATCAGAAATCACATTTCTTGTTTTACCTTGGCGTTTGGTTTCCTGAATGGAAATTTCGCTCGGGCTGCTTCTTATAGCTTTCTTTTCTCTTTGTAAATGGGGGTTTGAATTTTTATGTGCAACACAAATTAATTTCAACCTTCTGACCTGGGAAATATTCAAGGAATCTGCATACTTGAATATTTGAAGATTACTATAAGGGATTTTGGTGGTTTTGATTGGAATAAAAAGTGGGGAATGGTTATTTGGGGTTTGAATACTATTGGAAAATGGTGAACTTTACAACAATAAGACTGACTTGATAGAAACTTAATAATCGAGATAGGACTGACTTGATAGAGAATAAGTATAGGACTGACTTGATAAAGAATAAGTTGCTGGAACTCTTTTGGTGTGGAAGTTATATAAGTTCAGAAAAAAAAAAAGAAAAAAAGAAATTAATGCCTGCATAAAGAGTGATGATGGTGGTGAAACCTAAGCAAAGCAATGTGGGCATGCACAGAAAAGACAGGAAAACTCAAGAAAACATACGCAAGATAGAGATTTCTTGAATTGGAGCCATCTTTTTTTAACTTTTATATTGAATTGTTAGGCATCAACTGCAATGCTACTGTACCAACAAGACCACTTGTAGAGATTTCATCCACTTTGGGATCATGAGAACAGCATATAGGGTAGTTATGCCACAGATGACCCATTGTGCAAGCACCTGAGGCATGCATGAATCTATATTCGTATATTCCCAATTCATTTGTCATTTATGAAAGTTTGGATCATAGGTTGTTCCTCAAAAGTGGATGTTAAGATTTTAGTCCTTGTATATCACTTCTGATTTAACAGCCATGGTGCTTCTGGAATAGCAAAACAGGTAGAACAAAATCAATTGTAAATCACTGGTGATCGTTGTTTTGTTAGCACAAAGTAATATGTTTTACATCTTAATAATTATGCAGTTTCTAATCCTTTATCCTTGAGTTGATCTGCAAATAGTTCCATAAAGCCTCTTTTGCTTTACTTGGCAATTATCTCATCTTTCTTATTTTCAAGTGATTCCTGAAATTGCTATTCATGTTCTACTCATTTCTATGTGTATGTGGATAGCCTGTTCTTCTGGCTTTAATTTTAGATTCTCAGGAGCAAAAAGAAATTTCCTCCGGTGTCGTTACTTCCTGAGGCTATGGAGTTTTCTGATATTTTCTTTGGTTCACAGTGTTTTTACTGTTTCTGTTTGAATACAGTGCTCGATGGATAGGAAACCATGGTTTCTCAATTGGGATTGATGATGTCCAGCCGGGAAAAAGATTGATCGATGAAAAAGGGAAAACAATTTCTAATGGTTATCAAGAATGTGATAAACTAATAGAGGAATACAATGAAGGAAAGCTTACGCTTAAACCTGGCTGTGATGCTACTCAAACACTGGAAACTGAAATAACTGACAGATTAAATAAGCTTCGAGAAGAAGCTGGTAATGTGAGTATCCGACTGTCTTACATTTTATTTTATACATGTGCTTGATAATAGATCCATAAAGCTACTATATTTTGGTTCAGTTTGTTAACCAATGGATATCTGGACTGTGAAATAAAAAGCTGGAAAAAAAAGGCAAAAAATGCTAGATGAACCAAACTAATTGATAAAATTAACTATATTTTTTGTCTATTTTTCCAGTTTGTTTAATCACTCCTATCGTGATTAACTTCTTTGTTTTACCTTCAAAATCATATCATCAGGAGTTGGTCCAGAAATCCGACATTTATTTTTATTTTTTTTCCTGACAGGTGTGCATGAAAGAATTGCATTGGAGAAACAGTCCACTAATCATGTCACAGTGCGGATCAAAAGGTTCTGTTATCAATATCAGCCAGATGGTTGCCTGTGTTGGTCAGCAATCAGTTGGCGGTCGTCGTGCCCCTGATGGATTCATAGATCGAAGTCTTCCTCATTTCCCCAGAAAATCAAAAACCCCTGCAGTTAGTTCAATCTCACCTTTTTGGCTCCTTATTATTTATTTTTATTTGTATTCTGGTGTACAAGCTCAGTCACATTGAGGCATCATGAGGGAAAGGAATGCAACTTTCAACTAAATATTAGTATAAAACAATTTATTGCTATCATATTATTTTGAGCAAGGATTGGAGAAAGGTGGGGTTTGAGCCCCAAACCTTCAAGAACCTCTTTTGATGTTAGCAATTATCTTGCTATTAATTTATGAGGAATATGCCATTTTACCTATAGGTGATTAGCAATTTATTTACTCATAATTTAAAAGGAATGTGCCATTTCACCTATAGGTGATTGGCAATTTACTTGTTATTGATTTATGAGAAGAAGTGTTATGAGAAAAAGTGTGGCGTTTGCTGAAATTGATTGGTTTGTCACAATTGGCCAACAAACACAATGAGGGCTAGATATTAGTATAAAATTATTCCGAAGTTACTTTGAGATATATCTTATGCTAATATTGTTCAATTTGGGATACATGGTCCAATAACAGGGCTAATATGAAGAAATTTGATAATTTTCTTACTAATCTGAATGAATGACACTAACCAGGTTATTTAGACAATAAAAATGAAATGGTTTCCCACACTGTAATAGCCTTCAAAAGAATTGCCTTCAGGCTCTATGTCAGTCTCCCTGTGATAGTCTTTGGTCAAAATTATACTTGAACTACAATTGAATAAATTTGGCTTGCTAATGACCTTTTTGATTATACATGCTTGATCATCCATGTTCACTTGCACACACACATTATTGTGACACAGAAAATTGAGAATTTTAAACATTATCCTAGTGTCTTCACCCTGCTGTATGCTAACTCTCATTATTATGCTAGAAATAACAGAGATTCTGAATTTTATATTTTATCTGTTCACAGCTTCATCCGGTAGGAATGCTTAGTGTTTTAAGTTGGTGTCTTTTGAAACAATCCTTAACCGTGAAAAGAGCATCGAATCTATTCCACAACATTTGCCTAAACTATTCAGTGTGTGTTAAATAACTAACATTAGACTTTCGCACTTTGGATTGAGATTTTGTACTTTTTCTGCAGGCTAAAGGCTTTGTTGCTAATTCATTCTATAGTGGTTTGATGGCAACCGAGTTTTTCTTCCACACTATGGGTGGGAGAGAAGGTCTTGTGGATACTGCGGTATGCATAATCCTTTATACTTTTTTTTAGTTATCCATCTAAATTTAAGAACATATTTGCAAGCTCATCTCCTATTGCTGTAACTTGGGTATTATTTTCAGTTGGTTATATACACAATGGATTATTCTATGTCATAGCCTTTCTCTCTCACACACACACATATACACATACACACATGCATCCAATAATGTTGCTTCTGAGGACAAAACATTGCTATAGTGGATGAGCAGTGGAAACTGCAAGTATCCCAAAATTGTGAACAGTGTGATTATTGTTGCTGCAGGTTAAAACAGCTGACACTGGGTACATGTCTCGGAGACTGATAAAAGGTTTGGAAGACTTATCTATCCAATATGATAATACAGTGCGGAATGCAAGTGGATGCATAGTTCAATTTCTTTATGGAGATGATGGCTTGGATCCTGCAAAAATGGAAGGGAAGGGTGGAGTTCCATTGAATCTTGAACGATTGTTTGCAAAAGTGAAGGTATGTGGCTTTGTCTCTATTATTTTTTGGCACTTCAGTAACTGTTGGAAAAGTTGAAATTTGCTGTTGAACATTCACTTGCAGGCCACTTGTCCTGCTGGAGAAGAGGAATATCTATCTCCTTCAGATATCTCTAATGTTGTAGAAAATTCTATACTAAAGCATGATATGGCTCTTGGTGGAATTTGTTCTGAAGCCTTCAAAAAAAGTCTGATGTCCTTCCTTGGAGATCATGCCAAGAGATTGGAAAGCATGATAAAATCAGTTGATGGTGTTGAGGACCAAATTTCTGAGGATATAGAAGTTGGAGGTGTGGGTGGAAATTCTAAGATTATAGAAAAACTGGCAAATAAAATATTTGGTGTCTCTGAAAGACAAATAGAGGTCAGTAGTTTCTATGTCATGCTATTTTCCTTGGACTACCACTTGGGTCTTCTTTACCATTAATTCATTAGTCACTTTGGTGCATGTAGACTTTTTTTACCTAGTGAAAGACCAATTAATGCCTTAATTTGTAGCATCATCAATATTTAGGATGAGCTGAAGGGCTGACCAATTTGCGAAGAACGTCTATATTTTCATGCCCATTAATTTTTTTTTTTTGGTTGATGCATTAAATTTTAAACCCAAGGGGACAGATACATATACTTAAGTGGGACCCGGCTCCACTTAGGTAAAAGGATAGAAGGATGAAAAAATAACTATTACATAACAATCCATGAGTATTTTTACTAAATGAAAATTCATGAAGTTGGTGTCATATTTATTATGCCATTCAATATGGGTAGAGAGAGTTCATATTAGGACATTGTATTGCCTTACCATGAATGTTTGAATAAAACATTTTATCATGTTTAACGATCCCAAACTGTTGTGTTAAAAAATGAATGACTAATATTTCATCCAATATACAACTATCCACTACTTGAGAATTTAACAATGATTCTTCAATAAAATCTTAATCCCTCATTTTCAATTTGAAGGTTGAATTTGTGCAAATACTACTCATGTTTGGATCCAATCTACATTTCTTTGTTATTAATTCAATAAATGGTTTGATATTTATTAATTTTTTAATAGTTCAAGATTTTCCTTGAGATTCGTTATTCTTGTATTCATAGTTTAGTCATGTGTTCCAAAGTTCGAATGTGATTAAATTTTAAAGTATTATGTAAATATATTTTTGGCTTTATTTTTTTTTCAGTGAATTTTCAATTTTCTTTTTCATGAGTATATCGCAAGAAGAATTATGAATAAATGAACCCACCAAAAAGGACTTCTGATTCTGTAATCAGGAAAAAAATCAACCAACAAAGCATGCATTTGCTTGAGTTGTCAAGAGGGATAAGAGATAGCATCCTAGGCTTTGAGCTTATTTTTGGCAGAAATGGATGGGAGATTGATGAACTTCTTCTAGTGGATTGTGTAGTTATGGTCTTATAGTTCATGAAACTTTAATGATTATTCTCCATGTTGATACTGAAACATGTGGGGAAAAAAATAAGGGTTAGTTACTATTTGCCCCTTCTATTTTGCCATATTACAATTTTATTTGTATCCTTTTTTGGCACTATTATACTACTTGCACCTTTTGTCGAATTTTTGTTAAAATTGATGTTAAACTAACCAGAAATGAGCAAGATAACCTTTAATATAGGAAATAATTACTATTTACCCCCGTAATATGTATAATATGGTAAAGCAGAGGGGGCAAATAGTAATGAACCCAAAAAATAGTGAATCAAGTAAATTAAGGACAAAATTAAGAATTTGAAGCTTTTTGGAGGTGAGCGTAAGTCATGAGAAGATTACAACTAGATATGCTTATGTTTTTTTTCTAATTCAAATCACTTATGGAAATAACTTATGCTGTCAAAATATTCTAGAACATTGTTCTATCTTAGTGGATGCTATCACTAAACTACTTCTGCAGTATCAGGGTGTTGAGTTCGAGGATGACAATAAAATATAACATGTAATCTTGGGTGAAGCTCCTACGCACATACCTTAGGGTCCTGGTGAATTTCTTTTTTCTTATTGAATTTCCTAGGATCACATTTACTAGATGGTTGCTGTTATTAGATTTTGTAGTGTATTTCTAGATATCTCAATAGAAGGAAATCAATCACATACAACTATTTGGGCTCCAACTACAGATCAATTCAGTTGGCATCCTAATTTCATTCTTCCATGTCTCATTCATTCTCTTCTCTTTTCTGATCTTTTTAGTCCCGTATTCTCTCTCTCCAACATTTCCTGCTGTCCTTTTACTCTTTTGATAATCCTTCTTTCAAGGATGTGTGATAATTTTTCTTCTTGAGGAACTATATAATATGAGGGTATGATTTTGAGTTGGCTGTTGTCATTCATGTTCATATTGAATTTTGTTCTCTTGCTATCATAATGTATTTTAAGTCAATATTAGCAGTCATCTTCGCTGTCTATTGTGGTTCTCTAGTTGTTTTTAGATATAAGTTGGTGCATTTTGAAATGTTGTTTAATTTTTCTATGTGCTCTTTTTAACAGAAGGGCTCTACAAATCCCTTAGTTGTGGATCAGGGCATTGTACCTTCTGCCTTTAGCAACCAGGGTTTGGCATTAGTATTAGTTGTTTTTTGCAAAGTGTGTTTGTTTGTTTGTTCTGTTTTTTTTTTTTGGCTTTCCCAATTAGACCTGGATGTTTGTCTTGAATTATTAGCACTCTTTTCTTCTGTAATGATTTGTGACATTATGAAAATATAAATGTAATTTATAATCACGTGACAGGTTTTTGTGAAAACCTGCATCGATCGTTATCTTTGGAAAAGAGTTGAACCTGGAACTGCGATTGGTGCAATTGGCGCTCAAAGTATAGGGGAGCCAGGGACGCAAATGACACTGAAGACCTTTCACTTTGCTGGAGTTGCAAGCATGAGTATCCTTGCTGAATTGATGCTTTTTTGAATTATTTTTAACATTTAGCTACATGTAAGTTTTCGGTTTGATTCCTTAGCGCTGTTTTAGATATAACACAAGGAGTTCCTCGCATCAAAGAAATAATAAATGGAGCTAAAAAGATCAGTACACCTATCATTACTGCAGAGCTTGAGAATAATACTAATGTGACTGCTGCTCGAGTTGTAAAAAGTCGCATCCAGAAAACTGTTTTAGGCCAGGTATGCCATTAATTTGTTGAAAGAATTTAATAGGTACCTCACCAGAGTTATATTTCCACTAAAGTTTCAAATTCAACTGTGCATCCTTCATACAGATGAAGATTTCTTAACGCTTGCATAAAAGTACTTGTTACAGATGTTTGAAATGCTTGTCTCAATCCTTATGTTTTATTTATTGCCGGCAACTTCAGCATCTTATGGTTTTAATTTGGCTTCGTTGGCTACATTTTTGTGTATTTTTCATTTTTAAAGTTTTCTGTGAACCAGGTTTTTCTTGCAACATGTTGTATCCTTGGTTAGCTTTGAAGTTCTTTTCATATATCAGCTATATTCGTTCAGTTCCTCTGCTTTGTGACTAGAAAAATTTCCGCTTTTTTTTCTCCATCAATTTGAATTTATTTTCTAATCTTATTTTCATATTCATATTGCAGGTTGCTAAGAGTCTCAAAATTGTAATGACTTCAAGATCAGCATCTGTAGTGATCACACTTGACATGAAAACAATTGAAGATGCAGAATTATCTCTTGATGCCAACACTGTGAAGGATGCAATATTACGAACTCCAAGAATTAAACTGAAGCCACAGGTAAGAAATTCTCATCTGTTCTGTTTTCAACGATTTTAGAGTTATAGGGTAAACACTTTATGGCCATGTTAAAATGCAGCATGTCAAGGTTCTGGATAAAAGAAAATTGGAAGTTCTTCCTTTGGGTGACAGAGAAAGGGTTCATTTTGAGCTCCATTCTCTTAAAAATATGTTGCCATCAATCATAGTCCAGGTGAGATTCGTAGAATTTTTTAAAGTTTCTACGAGATTATGCTTTGTGTTCTCTCTTTTAGTTGGAATTGGTGGAGACGGATTTATAATACTAGTTACCATGTCTCTGGATGGCAGGGCATAAGAACTGTCGAACGTGCTGTTATCGCCCAAAAGAAAAATGAGGGTAAAGCAAATGATCAAGGGCTCCCAGCATACCACATGTTGGTAGAAGGGTCAGTTTTCTATAACTGGAACATGTTTTCTCAAATCTCACATGTAGTTATTTTTTGAATTAGTCTTTACTTTAGTTATTTTTTTAAATTAGTCTTTGTTTTAGTTATTTTTTAAATTGCTCTATGCTCTATTCTTTATGCATTTTAAATGGGTTCCATTTTGTCCTGAGTTTCCAGAAATCTATTTCCTACACACTTTCATTTGAGGCCTCCATCACGGTTAACTATGCTTATTTCTCAACTAGTAGAGATGTTAAGTTTCCTTTATGTATTGCGGTCAGGCTAGATATCAGCCTAAAAAAAAAAGGAAAAAGGTGTCATGCTAAAACTAAACCAGAAAAGGAAAAATCAGACTAGAAATCTGTTTTAATGGTCTAGTCATCTTATGAACCACATGAATGTGTGCACGTATGATAATTTTCATTTCCTATGACTGGTCGTGCATCCAATGTTAAAATTGAGCTGGCATTTTGAGAGCATCAAGATATTTTATCTAGCCTCAACAAATTGTAGCTAGTTACATGACAGGATGTTTGCATTTACATTATTTACCAATGTGTTACTGAGATCTGGGAACAACTTAGTTTCTTTTTTTTTGTCCTAACTCTACTAACATTTCTTTATCCCTTCTTTTTGGCTTCCCAAATTGGAAGGGGCTCTCTAGCTTCTTTTTTTTTTTTTTTTTGAATCATCTTTTTTTTTTTTTTTTAATGTTTATCTTACATTATTATTTGTATTATATAAAATTAGCTTAATTAAGTTTACGTATTTCGCTGATTTCTTTTTCTTGAAAATTCATGCTTGCAAGCAGCCATTTAAATCCAATATGGTCCAATTGAGTCCAATTCTGTTCCACCATTTCTAATATCAATACTGTTCTTGGTACTTTTATTTAAGATCCTGCTATTAATATATGTTGTTCAATGTGATGCTTTGATGTCATGAAGAAAGTCATAGTTATTGATCACTTCACGTCAATTATCTGTCTTCTAGAACTCCTCAAGAAACCCACCAGAGAAACATCAGTGAGTTTAGATGATTAGTCCAAATGATGAGTTAAAGCAAAATGACTAGTATACTCACATGAATACTGAAAAATATCAAAATTCTGCCTGTAAGTTTGAAGAATTTCAATCACATGAATCTTGAACCTTGTTGCTAGTTATTGTAACAATGTCTATTTTGCTATCAGCCTATCACAGAGAACAATTTTAAACATTTGACAGCTGTGTTGTATATATCTTTGTAGAATGGGTCTTGATCTTGTTATGGGGACCGAAGGAGTGGATGGGCGCAAAACTACAAGTAATCATGTGATGGAAGTTCAGAAATATCTCGGAATTGAGGCTGCAAGAAAGTGCATTATTGATGAGATAAAACAAACCATGGAACATCATGGGATGAGCATTGACACACGTCATATGATGCTTTTAGCAGATCTAATGACATTTAGGGTGATTTTCTTTGTCACCTTTCTGTTTTCTCTATCCAAATTGTAGCATACAGATATGAGTATTCTGTCATCCTTTTTGGGACACGCATTCTTGTGGAAATTATAAGGTGACTCATTTTGTAACAGGGCGAGGTTCTTGGAATCACAAGATTTGGCATTCAAAAGATGGACAAAAGTGTATTGATGTTGGCTTCATTTGAGAAAACAGCAGATCACCTTTATCATGCTGCTGTACATGGGATAGATGACAAGATTGAGGGAGTAAGTGAATGCATCATAATGGGCATTCCAATGCAGATAGGCACTGGAATACTCAAAGTACAACAAAGGTAAGAACATGGGATTTCATTTGGGAGTCGATGATGATTGCACCCTAAATACCTTAAATCATTTTTCTGGGGAATAACATAATCATGTTGAGCAGCATTCCAGAATCAAGTCTTGTACTGCTTAGTCAAGCAAATTTTCTCAATAAGATTGAGAAACCAACATCCTTTGTTGTTGGATGTCTCCAATATAAATGACTCTTTCCCATCATTCTTTATATCATATGCTTGGTGTAGTTCCTTTCTGCATTGGAGGTCTGTATGATAACCTTCGCCAGTAGCCAGTACACTTGCGCCTGAGGTCCTTTGGTTATTTTATTTATTTGTTTGTATTCTGCAATTAAATAAAAGCCCATGCATAGTTTATAAATTATTCCGTCACTGAAAAAACCATTAGCTGTGATGCATTAATCAGCACATAACATTCTTGTAGAGAAGTGTCATGTGTGCACATAGGATTAATTCATTTGCAAATAAAATAATTCCATTTTTACATGTACTTCAAAAGAAATACGTTGGGACTTGAGAGAATGTAGGTTTGTTGAATTGGTTGCACATCAAATGGGGAAATTTTCCTTTCTTTGAATCAAGACAAATGCTTTGTGATGGAGAAATTTTCTTTCCTTTTTTTTTTTGAGACTATGCATTAATGAGCCAATTTCAGATGATATTATCAAAAAAAATGACGTGTTGTGTTTTCTCTGCAGGGTTGATCCACCACCAGTGCTGAATTATGGACCAGATTCTATCATCTCTTAGAGTTTGTAATTTCAAAAGTTATGAAACAATATACAGATCATTGCTGTACATCCAGCGGATATACACTATCATCAGTCTATTTGAAGATTAGAAAATCAAGATATCGAATCCTAAGCGGTACTTTCTCCACTTCTCTGTAACTCAGAGTAAATTTGCCGAAAGAACAAAGGAGAAAAGGAAAATGGCACCTTATCCTAGTTTGTATGTCTGCAAATATCAGATATGGTGAATTGTCACTGCTGATTGCATGCGGAACAGACGAGCTGGCAAGTTCAGTGGGAGTTGCACTTTTACGAAGTAGGCAAGATACGGATTTGCAGCTTGCAAACACAGAAAAGAAAAAAAAAAAAAAAAAAGGAAGGGGGGTATATACAACATAAGTCTGAAGAGCACTCGTCAAATCCAGTTACCCTTTAAAGGGTTACATCTCAAATTTTGCAGTTTTGCCTTTCTGTAATTGTCAGCAATTGAATTTCATCAAATTTTATTGATATACAAAGCAGTCAAATCTTATAGGAAATTTTCTTATCAGAAATTGACGTATTTATTATGTCCAAAATAAAAAACAGTAAATGATAGAATCAAGTTAAAGTATATCAATGTTGTTCCACATTGCGCAACATGAAGATCATTAAGCCTGATTATGCAGAATTGTTATGGGGCAGGAGCCCTACAGCATAATGCTTGTTATATTGGCAAGGTAGATCACCTGTAGAGACAATATAATTGCACTATTCATAGAAATCATACAAACTTGGTTATTTCTTCTCAATATCGCTACAAATGGTTATTTTTCCATCTCGTCACGATTGCTTGTGATATCTAGTACAGAATTTCAAAGAATATCATCACAGGGATTGACTAAAAGTATTGGATATGAGAATATTACTAAATATGTACATATAGTTTGGATTCTATAACACTTGGTTGCTGTACCTTTCGCCTTTTAGTTAGGATAATTGCAAACAGTTATTTGCAACTGGGAGTTGCTCTGCTCAGCCACATATTGTCTGATAAAAGCTCTTCTCCACCAAACTTCAAATGCTTTCTGAATATTGGGGCAATCGTCCCCTTTATTAAGGAATCGATCAAACCAATTTAGCAAAATAGCTTGCTGTTGCAACAGTGGAAGAGTAAGAATTGTTTGCCCTAATCCATCCTCAACCAGTTTCTTGTCAACCGATTTACAAGCTCTCCTTATCCATCCAAAGTCTTCATAAAGAGCTTCCAACCAGGTTGACAACAAAGAAAACCGAGTTTCTTTTGGCACCAAGATTTGTCCTCTCCCAATGGCAATGCATAGTTGTGCAGTGATCTTGCTGATTTCATGTCGGTAGATGGTAGGGATCTTTGAATGGAGAACTGCAAGCTCCTTCTGATCTGCCCATAAGTTTACAAACTTTTCTGCTGCTTTTTTATCAATTAGAATATCAATGATCCATTGCAAATTTTCAGCTTCTCGAGCTATTTCACTCATCAAAACTCCACGATCACGCTTGGCATCATCCACACATGTAGCTTCAGATAAGCATAGGACAAGAGAACTAAGACATCCATCGCAGAGAGAATAAAGGGTTTCTTTAGAAACATCAAGCCTATTATCATGATCAGATGAATCTTCCCTAAACAACCGAGAAATTACACTTTTCATCTCACGGCGAGCTTTATCATCTTTGGCTTGGAGAACACCATTCAGCAGTTTCAGGAAAATGTCATCAGCTCTGTAAGAAGTAGATAATTCACATGATACTCTTTGGAGAACTTCAGTTTCTGAGTCATGAAGTTGAAGTTGACTGAGATGAGATATGACCTTTTCCTCTTCATCCTCTGACCATGGCACAGCTTCCAAGTATTCTAAGCACGACATAATTCCTGCATCAAACATGATAGCTGCACATACCTGCAATGAGCCATCAATACTTTCACTATAGAATAAACCAGCAAGGAAACACTAAGAAGGAACGTCTATCATTTCACATACAAATGATAAGACGATGACATTGCCTATGGCACCATAGATTTGAAGGACCATTATTAAAAAAAAAGAGGAAGAAACATTGTCATGTCTTTAATATTTTTAGCTAACTTTCTAAGGATAGCAAATTATGAAACCAAAAAAAATGCACATCTAACTTTGCTGAGTGCTAACAATGAAAAATATCAAATATTCTGACAATGCAAAAGGAAGTATCTTTGAGTTGGACTTTCCTAATATCCAAAATAAGAATTAGAACAAGAAGACTTGTAATTACAAGGCCAGCATTCCTACATTATTCTATTAAGTAAACCAGAGAACATTTCCTCATGACAGCAAATTAATAATGTCTACCAACAGTAAAGTAATAGCACCATAAAAAAAACATTAATCAAAAAGCATATCTAAATTGTATTTTCATATGTGAAATAATACAATCAAACTTGCGTTCTGTCCATCAACTGCAAACTAAAGAACAAAATCTCCATTTCAATCCAATTCTCTACTCAACAAAATATGTTTTAGCTCTTCAGACAAAAATGGCTAGAGCTATCTTTTCTTTGCTAACCAAATTAACCAAAATAGACATGCTCAAAACCGCAATTTTCCCCTATTTTCCTCACATTATTGGCAACCAAAGACACATGTAGAATAACAGAACAGCAGAATAACACATCAAGCTCAAAACATAAAGACAAGAAATATATCTCCATATATATATATATATATATATATATATATATAGTCGAAGGACACTCTATCAAAAAGAAAACATACATCATCAATTTTGGCAAACATTTTCCTTCTCCTCCATCCAAATTCCCCCAGCCACCAAACTGAAACTAAAAACCAATAAAAAGCTTTCCACAGCAAGCAATCACTACCCAACGACACAAATAGGAAATTAACTTAGACCCAAGGAAGACATACAAAAAATACTAAAAAGAAACCACAGCTAAACAACGTAACCAAAAGCACAAACACATACCAATGTACTATCAATTATGTTATACCTTGAGCAATGCCAAGACTTTGGTGACGTCCTCACCTATCAATCTCTTCTTCAAATCATCACAATACATCAAAATCAGAGTTTCAAGGTACACCTCTACGTCATCACACTCACTTATCTCCACAGAATGCATGACACCCTTTTCTCTGTCTCTTAACTTCTCCCTGAAAAATCCACTCTTCTCCATCAAAACCCTTTTATGCACATCACAGGAAACCCTAATCCCATCCCTTCCAATCACAGTAAGCCTCACATCACCCAATCCAAGGCCACAATAATTATTGAAGTAATCAAATTCTTTAAGTATTTTTGAGATTTTTGATTGCGTTTTTTGGCGGTGTTGTTCAAAGGATTGCTCTTCAGACATCATTTGGAAAAGGGTTGGGTGGTGAGCTTGACGAGTTGGCGGCGGCGGCGGTGGGTGAGTCAACTCAGTAGAGTTGTTGAAATGAGGTGGAGAGAGTAGGGTTTTATTAGAGTTTGTTGGAGAACTCAAAAGAACTCTTGACAGTGCTGCTGTTGCTGTTGAAGTAGTAGTTCTTGAAGGTGAAAAAGAAAGTGTTGAGTCTGATATAAACCCTTGTTTTATCATTGTTGATACTTCTCTTGATGAAGCCATTTTCAATTCAATTCAAGTCCCAAAACAGTAAACAAAGAAATGTAGCCTACTGGGTGTCAAGAATCAAGAATCTACAGCGTAGTATCAAAGATCCTTCCTTTTTTCAACGGGAAAATTTAGGATTCCAGGAAAGTAAAGAAAGAATCCAATAAAGAAAGAGGAAAAGGAGCAAAGCAGGAAAGATAGTGAACTGGGTATAAAGTATAAACTATCAAGTTTAAGAATCAAGAACGCACCCTGTCGCATTCAAAATGTTATCTTTTTATGTTTTCGCAATTTTCCCGGGAAAATCAGGAAATGGGTTTTCTAGGAAAGTAAAGAAACAGGAAGAATCCAATAAAGAGAGAGGAAAAGGAGCAAATAAAGAAAGATACTGAACTGGGTATAAACTATCAAGTTCAAGAATCAAGAACTCACCCTGTCAAAATATTATCTTTTTATGTTTATGTAAATTTCCCGGGAAAATCAGGAAATGGGTTTCCAGGAAAGTGGGTTACGGAGAGAAAGAACAAGAAAACGAATCCAAGAAACAAAATGAAGAAAGGTGGGGACTTTGGATCCGTAGTGATGAATAATGGCAAAAGGTGCTGACAAGTGTTTGTAATAATGAATGAATATTTCTTTCTTTCTTTATAAACACCTAAGAAAAAAAACGGTTGTTTTTGGTTTACAAAGGAAGAAGATACATTATTTTGTTGCACGTGCGCTCACGTGCTTTCTTTTTTTTTTTTTCTATTTTTGTTGATTCATTAAGAAAAAAAAAAAAAAACATAACACCACTTTTTTCTTGCACTTTTATTTTATTTTAAATTTTTTTCTATACATTTATTTTATTTCAAATTTTTTTTATATTTTTATTTGTTCACATTGAGTCATTACACTATTATTTTAGCATACATTTAGTCTTCAATGAAGACTAAATGTCGATAAATAAAAGTACAAAAAAAAATTTGAATTAAAATAAAAGTGCATGAGTTAAATATAGGAGTTATACATTCAATTTTCTTTTTTTTTTACAAATTCTATTTTCTATTTGTTAGGATAACAATATCATTAATTTTATAAATTATTATATTATTTTTCAATTAAATCATATAAAAAAAATTTTACAATTAAATTCTATAATTGTTAATTAATATTTCTTATATGAACACATTTTTTATATTTGGATAAATTCAATTAGTTTTGTCAACATTATAATTTATATTATATTTTAAATAAATTTTAAACTCACTGTATTTCAATTAGATAATTAAAAAATATTTCTTTAAATTAGACTATTTTATAATAAATATTTGAACAATAATATATTTTAATTAATAATTTTATTTGTATTATAAAATATAATTAATTTAAGATAAAATAGAAAAATTTGTTATATTTGATCTTAAATTAATTATATTTTGTTATAACAATTAAAATTATAAGGAAAATATGTTAACTTATTTTATTATTCAAATATTTATTATAAAATATCCTAATATTAAAAAATTGTTTTTTTTTTAATTTTTTCTAATTTAAATTTGATACTTAGATAAATTTTTTACGTAAGGACTCAATGTGAACCAAAATAAAAGTTCAGGAATTCAATGTGAATCAAAATAAAATTTTAGGGACTCAATATGTACAAATAAAAGTATAGGAGGTAAATCTCAAACAAAATAAAAGTATAAAGGACAAAATAAACGTTATGTCCAAAAAAATTATACAACAAATCCTCATTAAAGTGAACAAAGAAGTAATCTTGATTTGACTTGGTGAATTATGCGATCCTAACAAATATTCATTCAAGATTCAGGAACATTTGTAGGAAAAAAAAAAGAAGAAGAAGAAGAATCCTATGGTTTTAGTTACAAATGGCTAATAGTTTTTTGTAATTTGTTTATTTGATTTGTAATTCATGATTCATGTTAGGTTTAATGCAAGTCTTGGGACAAGTGAAGATCTAGATAAGAGAGGTCCTTACTGTTAAATGTTTAAATTATTGTGATTGTTATTTAATATTCAACTTGTTGCAATTAGCCGAAAGTTGAATAACTTTATAATTTTCTTCAAATATGTATAGATTAAAGATTTAATTTTTATCTTTTGTTCTCCAGAAAAAAAAAATATTGCAATTAACATAGTATATCAATCTCATATATATATAACAATTTTAAAGGAGTCTTACTATTTATATTGTCATGGATTGAACCATGATTTTTGATGTTTTGAAGACAGTTTTTATCATTTGATTATTTAACCATTGGAAAGAAAAAATTATTAATTGATATTGAAAATAGAGATTTATGAATGATTTTGTATGATGTGATAGCATAGTTAGAAGTTTGATGAATTAATTGTAGAAAAGCAAATCATGTTAAAGATGATGTTAGCTTGCAGTCCTTGAAATTATTCGCTAACAAATGAATAAAACAAGTGACAAGATAGATTTGGCATTTTATGGATATGGTTGGGAAGGTGAGTGAGTGAGGTGAAATGAAGTGAAGTTTGTAATGACAAAGTAGTGTGCATGTGACTGAGCAATGTTTGCTTCTGCTGCACCAACAAACATTAACCAATCCATCCATCCCCTTCAAGTGTTGTCGATTTTATTCAGCTTCACTATTTGTAGTCTTATGATTTGCTTCTACGAGGGAATCATTATGAGGGCCATTTTCAAATAACACAGCTTATTCCTCTCGAGATGACTCCAATACCATAAAATTATATTTGAACACTGTCTATTTCGTAATATAAGAAGTTTTTTTGACATTCAGATCTTGCAGGACATTCAGTATACTTTTTTACGATTGTTTTTTTTTCTACTATTTGGAATTCACTGAACTCTCACTAATTCAATTTGACCCCTGCAAAATCACAAAGACTACAAAAATCTTTGAACAACTAATTTAAGCTCAAGGCATAATATATTCTAATTTTGAAAGATTTATTTTTCCATTGCAAATGCATTATAATAATTGAGTATATTATATCCAAAATAAGTAATGAATTTTCTTTAACTTTTATCTTAATTATAGTCTAGCAATTCAGGTGGAATTAGGAAGGTAAGGAGGGGCTATTGCCCCCTTTGCCAGTTAAATTTTAATATATGTATGTATATGTTCTATTAAATCTCCCACAAAATTTATGTTATTGCACCCATTTTTCTTAAAAGTAAATTTTGTTATATATATATATAAAGTATTAAAATTTTGCTCCCCTGACTTAAAATGTCGATTCGCCGAAAATTGAATATTCTAATGGTGAAACTCCCTTCAAAGCATTTACAAGTCAAGAATTTGATCTTTGCCTCCGCCATCTCTAGTTCCAAAAAAACTTAAAGTGTCGGTTCTGCTACATTCTAGCTAGATAGGCAATTACTATATTCACACTCAAGCTAGCATGCACCAGAGACATTTGAAGGTGGATAGTAGAATGTAGGGCTAGGAGGAATTGCACAAAAATAAGAGCAGCAAGCAACCAACTAACTGTATGTAATTACATTTTGTACAATTTTTTGGGGCCACAGTCTTAATTCTAGCTTGATTTTGGTCACATTCTGCAGGTTTGAGTTAATTCAGTGGTAGCTGGAAAGAAACTCCTTTTTTGAAGTAGTTCCTCAGTTTTATTAGGTACGACCATTTTTTTTTCTAGCAGACATGAGAAGCATGACTAAAAAGAAAATTAGGTAACATCATTAAATGTAACAGAATGTCAAAAATAATTGTGATGGTCCCTCAACAAAATTTCTTGGAAAAAAAAATTATGAAGTTTTACCCTTTTAGATAGGGCACATTGTAAGAGAGTAGAGCAAAGATTGGAAAAAAAAAAGATATATTATATTTAATAAATTAATTAAATAACAAAACTTCCAACTGTTCCAATTAACATTGATTACAGAATCATTACAAGCAGCAAGCATATATTATAATTATTATTATTACACAGGAACACTCATCATCATAAAATCATATTTCTTTTAAGCAGACTCTCCAGGTGAAACACTAGCAAAATCAATCCAAGCATCAATTCCAGGACGAAATGTTGATTAACCTGTTTAGAAAACATTGGTTTGTAAATCCAGGAGTTCAGGATCAACAAGTTTAGCACCCTTTTCTGCTTCGGTCTCAAGAAGAGGAGTGTCAAGCTGAGGTGGATTCTGAGACAATAATAAATGTTTCTGTCAGGATATAGTAACAACAAATCCTGGATATAGTAACTACAAATCCTGAGAAGAAAAATAAATCCTGATGTATCAGTAATATGATTTTACCATAGAGCGGATTAATGCCCAATTGATACCCTTGAAGAAGGGATGGCGCTTGATTTCATTTGCTCCTTCATGAGAACCCAGTCTGTTCTTGGGATCTCTAAGCAACAGTCTGTACGTTAACTGCTTTGCAGGAAGGCTCACCTGCTTCGCCAACCGAATATTAGAAGATGATCAAATGTTTAATTAAGCAAAAAGATAATGAAAAGTTTGGTTTCTGACTCACCTGTCTGCTACCTGGAAATTTAAGATCTTTATGAAGAACATTGGCAAATGTCTTTTGCCTTGTCTTTCCTCTAAATGGTGTATATCCATAAAGCATTTCATATAGAAGAATGCCTGTAGCAAAGTGGAAGTGAAGTTAAAAGCTGCTATTATTATATATTGCCAGATTATCAGAATCTAAAAATGTGCAGCATTTTTACAATCCTGAAAAGATTTGAAGGTGAAATGTGATTACCAAGAGCCCACCAGTCCACTGCACTAGTATGGCCTGCCCCAGTTATAATTTCCTGACAAAGATTTAAACCCCATCAGAAACAAAATTCAACACAGTAGCTAGAAACCTGAACTGGTTAGGCTGCTGATTGAGTTCTAGCAAACAAAAATGACAGGTCTAAAGTAACAAACCGGTGCTATGTATTCTTCTGTGCCAACAAAAGAATTTGAAGCTCTCATTGGTTCAGCCATAAAGATTGGATCTTGCTGATGCTTCTTACGATGCCTTTTCTTTTCGTTGACAGCTGGAATCAAAAGCTGCAATGACACAGAGTTTGTCGCATACTTCTAAGTAGAGGAAAGAATGCTAACATACAGAGAAAAAAAACAAGAAAGATGATGAGAATTACCTGTGGTTTGCATGATGTTAAACATGACAGATCAAAATCTGTCAAGGAGACATGTCCATTGCTCTGGAGTAAAACATTCTCAGGCTTCAAATCCCTGTAAATTATTCCTGCAAGAGAGAGTAGAAAAATCATTAAAGAAATTGATTCATCCTGAACTTGAAAGGAAATTGCAAATTTGAGCAACTGGTTTTGCTGAAAAAGAAGAAGAAGAATGATAATGTAATTCGGTTTTCTACCTTGACAGTGAAGGTACTCCAGTGCAACTACTACCTGAGCAGCATAAAATCTGTAACCATTAAGACTTAATGTCAGGATTTTGTGTCAGAGTAGTAGCTAGTAGCTAGACTCCTTAAATTGAGACCAAAACATTTTCAGAACCGTTTCGTTATGGAGCCACGTCAGAATCTGAAACTTTTCGGGACTGAGCTGAAGTATTGTGGATGTAAAAACTAATATTCAAGGCTTTCAATCTTTATAATGAACCTTCAAGATTCATTTTAATGTATTTCTTTACCTTACAGCATCTTCCTTCAGGACTTTCGCAGGTTGTCTGTCCAAAAGCATGAAGAGCTCTCCACCAGGGCAGTAATCAGTTATCAGACAAATATGTGTTTTGGTCTGGAAGTATGAGAATACATTAGAATTTCAAGCTCTATATATTAATTCTTAACCTGAAAAGTTCAGGATTCTTGATTAACAGAGTAACTAGCTGATGCCCATTATCTAACCTGAAATGAAGCATACAAGGCAGGAAGGAAAGGGTGGTCTAACATGTCAAGAATCTCTCTTTCTGCACAAGCTCTATGAACCTGCATCAAAGAAGAGAAGTCATGTAGTGAAATTACAGAGTGTAGGAAGCACTGTGAATTGGTAGATATGGTTTACTTGATTCTAATACCTTATTACGGTTGAGCATCACATTTTTATCCATAGCTTTCATTGCAAAATGATGACCTGTTCCACACAATTCTACCAAATGTACACTGCCAAAGAAATTTAATTAGGTCTACAGCATATTCTTCAAATTTCTGGACTCCAATTTGTATGTCTTAATAAAACATAAAAGTGAGAAGATATTGGACCAATGGGCTTTGGCTAAATGGTGTTGGACTCGACTCTAGGTTGTGAGTAGGCTGTAAAGGAGCCAAGTTGATCGTGAGCTATTTGGTGCTCAGCTCTATAAAGCTCGTTCAAGATTGTATATTAAAGCTCATTTAATAAATAAGCTGAGCTTAACAACTTGGAGTCAAATTAAGTAAATAAAAGAAGCTGAGGGGATACTGAAAGGAAAAAAATTCTAAACACAAACCTGCCAGTGTCACCAGATCCCAAGGGCTTTACTGGCCTGAAATGTTTCAGGCCTATTGGTTCTCCACTATCTAAGACCTGGAGGTACAAATCCTTCATTCTGTTTTCATAGACATTGAAAATTGAAAATCATTTGAGCCACTGGAGCAAGTATAATACCTTCTGGATTGCTTTCCAAGAGGGGGAATCCTTCCTGTGAGGCTTTGGACGAACCACTTTTGAATGGTTTGCCCATAAATCTTCTGGGGTCTGCAGATAGCACATAATAGCGTACACTTGTCATTACAACATTATCACAGGAGCTTTTCAAAGACATTTACTAGCATTTAGAAATTTACGGAATTGGCGTCCGGAAGTTCTCTCACTGCCTCATCAACATTTTCTGCGGTTTGTTTTACCTGAGAATAAACATAAACCTAAACCCTTGAGCTAAGCTACCGAGCAAATTCAATTTTGAAGCAAGCTCAAAAATGGAGAGAACTTAGACCAGTTTTTCACTCTCTTTTGCAGTTTCCACTGGAATAGAGTTGCTGCGCGGCTCAACATGCTCGCTTCCATCTAGCTGCACTCCAATGAAGTACTGCACCTCTCCCTGATCATAGAAGGCTAAAGTTGGTAAAAAAAATTGAAAAGTATGGACACACATCTAGCTATAAAACCAAATGATCTATAAAAGCACATTACCTTCTGATCACGCATAGGCTGCAGATGGAACAGGTTCCAGAACTTTTTGCCTGTGATCATGTGCAAAAAGCATTAACTTTAAAGCAGCTAAAAGATGCATACCAATATTTGTTTCAACATGTATCAATGTGAAATTTAGACAAATAGAGTAAACAAGCATTACCGCTCTTGGTGTAGTTGATGAGCTGTACAGTAACATCTGTCTGGTTATCAATTGCATCTCTTATTTTCCTCACAGTAGCAGGATCAGTTTCAGGCCCTTGCAAGAATCTGCAACTCCAAGCATCAAATTGAGTACAAAGAATAATAATGTCTGGTGTGCATACCGACATTTTTATTATCTTTAAGGAAAGAAGAATGTTGAATCAAGTGCAACTCCACATGGACAAATATTAAATTCCGGGAATTCTGAAGCATTAAATACCTGCAATTTCTGCCCAAGATTTCTTCGCGGCTATACTCTGTCAGCTCCAAGAAGCTATCAGAGGCGAATATCTGAAAGTTTAAACAATCAGAAACATTATAAATTCTACTCCAACGTGTAAATATGAGTCAAATGATTTAGTAGGATTCTTACAATGGGATTGTCTGGCAGCCTTGGATCAGTAATAACAAAGTTTTTCTCTATACGTTCAAGTGTTGTTGCGAGATCAATACCCTTTCTCATTTCCTTCTTCCTTACTTTGTCGTCAACACTATCAGGCCTCCCATCATAATCACTCTCCTCCTCTTCCTCATCATCATCATCATGGAGAATCAAATTATTGTCGAAGCTATCATCTCTAGATTGCGTACTACTTTTCCTAATAAGCCTGATCAGAGAAGACAAGCTTGTCAAGAATCGAAGTACTCAAACATTGCTATGAAAGAAAAGAAACAAAAAAAATATGTACTCAGTAAGAAGCTTTACCCCATAAAAGAAAGGCGGATGGATTTTCTTGGTTTCTTTTCTGGCAACTCATTGATACTCTGCATTGAGCGTCGACCACCGCCAAGTGAAGTCCTTCTAGTTGAAGGTACATTCTCCGAATTTCGCCTCCCTGCTACTTTTTTTCTGTCTTCTTCTCCACCACCTTCGGATTTACGCATTAAGGGTCTGTTAGCTGATTCACTAAGCGAACGAGGTCTCTTTACTGCCTGAACAAGTTCAGTAACTGAACTTGAAGCCATTTCCTTTTGGCGCGCTGCAGAATCAAAGGTAAATGGTGTAGCTCAACGCAGGACATGAAAAGAATTGTTCTGATGATTGGCTTTTTCTGTATCATTCACACCAAAAATTTCTAAAAATTGTCCAGTGTCCCATGATCTCAGTTCTGATATATAATCATTTTCACACATTTTTTATATCATAGAACTCCGAAACACTCATTACTCAAGTCAAATTAATCAAGTTTGAAGTTCCCTTACTATATTTTGGTAAACTTTCAAGAGTTATGAAACAAGATTGAGTAAAGTCTCAAGTCAATTCGATTTCTACAGTTCTTGATCAGTGTTAGCAAGCCCTGTGAACTTTTTTTTTTTCCCTGTATATGATATTCTGAATCATACAAGTCATGAACCTTTTTGGACTGCTATTTTTCCAATGTCATAAAGACTACTATTCTCTTGTGATATATAAAATCTGAAATAATTATACAATTATTTCATGAGATTATAAAAACACATGAAAATGATAAGAGTTTTGTCTATGTTTCATGAGATTAAAAAAAAAAGGGTAAATGGGAGATCTATATTTTCGACAGACTATTAGATATAATTTTTTTTTAAGGAACAAGATATAATTATTTTTAAAATTTAATATAATTGTATTTTCTTAAAATTGACACATTTTGTAGTTATTTCTCTTAATTTATAAATTGAACATTTTGACATTTTAACTTATTAAAAACAAGACATGAAAATATTTTAATTAGTATAAATGTCTAAATAGTACATGTTAATAGTACTGAAAAAAGTCGTTATGTTTTATTATTATTTTTTTTAACGAATTGAAATGTCTGAATGATTTGTTTATAAAGTGAACCTACAAACTGATAAAAATACCAAGTTAAGAAAGATGCGGGCCGATGTTTTCGCCAATATTGCAATATTCACATGGTTTCATAGTGAATTTCATGTTAATACTAGAAATGAATTATTATGCACTTGACGAATTCAATAATTTTCAATTTTTTTTTTTTTAAAAAAGCATATGTAATGTACCATCATATTTGATCAAAGATTCAGGCAATCCATTAGGACGCAACGTCTTTTCCTTGGACCCCTCAGTAAACTTGCTAACCTCCACCTGCATCCTGCCATATCAGCACACAACAAAACAAACAAACTATGAACATTGATGTCCAATTGTGACATGTTCCTAATCACAAATAATTCAATGCAAAATTGTCCTCTCTTTGCCACTGTCTTCTGTAATGTTTTATGCGTGTAAAAAGGTCCACAATTCATCACTGTCCAGCATTGAATCTCAATTACAGCAAACAAGGGGTGACCCCAGTTGAAAGAAAAAGGAATCAGCATACAAAATAAAGTTGGAATTATTGGTATGACATATGGGTCGAATCGAATCCCATATTTCTACTCCTTGGTCTGTTCAGTACTCATGTGGTGTGTTTTATGGCACATGCGTCTACTCATTCTAGTCTCTATAGACATTACAGGATTGGTCTTATAATCATGACTTGTGGCTATTCTGGAACTGTAACTCTGACGTAATATAAAGATCAACATATGATTTATAGATATAATTTCAGAAAATACAATAATTCTTTTTGGTTTAAACCTCTTCGGATTTTGATTAATTCAATTCGATTCAAATAAGACCATAAGGACTACAAAAATCCAAATATTAGTAAATATGATTTCAACTTGTAACATAATTAATTAATTTTATATTTTTTATGATATTTAAATGCCCTATATTTTTTTTCATTTTAATATCCTGCCAAATAATATTGTTAAAAATATAAGATATAATATTAAAATAATATGGATGTTAATAGAAAAATTGTTTATCAAGTCATGTAACATTCAACAAACTTATAATAAAAAAAATTGGATATATTTTTAATTCTAACATGAATAAGAAATAATTTTTAAAATAAATTTATAATATTTTAAAAAAATCCAAGTAGGACTAGCAGTGATAAATTACTTATAAAATAATTTTACTATTCAAATTTAATGTGATATTAATATTCGTATTAGTTGATAAGATATTAAACAGGAAAAAATACTAAAAAAATAAGATATTTAGTGTCACAAAAAAAATGAAAGGTTGAAAGCTTGTATTATCATAAATTAAAACCACAAACATCGAAAATATATTTTCTTCTTAAATATATTTCACATTTGAGCCTTTTTTGTCTATAAATAATAACAAAAATTCATTACTTTTAACAATTAAAATATCTGGAATGATATGTCATACTATAATTTAATTAAACAACGTATTCTTTTTAATAATTGCATTAATCTTGTATTCTAGTAGTAATTTAAGTGAGAAACCTCCCGCGTTATTAGTCTAAATATTAAGTTATCACGAGATACCCGATTTCATTCGAAATGGAATCCCCATTTATAATAGTGGCAAAAAAAAAAGGGTTAAAAGTGAGAAACTAACCCAATATATTTGAGTACTTTGCCAGATTCATCTTTGATAGGAGAAATAGTAAGAAGGTTCCAAAATGGTGTGCCATCTTTCTTATAATTCAGCAATCTTCCACAGTAGCTATTCCCTGACTGTAAAGCCTCCCTAATTTTAGCCACATCTTCTGGGTCCGTATCTGCACCCTGTAAAAACCGACTGCACCACAAAACTTTCCAATTTCACACTTTTACCCTCATATGACAGTTATTACAGTTGATTATCTTTTTACCAAAAAAAAAGTAAAACAAATAAAATAAAACATGACAACCAAATTTAATGTTAGACCATGTAACAATAAATATTAATTAATTATTACCAATTCCTGCCTATGACCTCTTTTGATGTGTATCCTGTCATTTGAAAAAATCCAGCACTTGCATACATTATTGGCCAGTCAGGTTTTGTAGCATCTGATACCACAAATGTTTGTTGAAAAGAGGATAATGCATCTTTTATATCTTGCGATACTCTTGGAATTCCTTTATTTTCTTTTCCTCCATCATCCTCCGATAAATCTCCCGAACTTCGAACTGAATTGTTCGAATTTCTTCTAGAAGTACCCGGTTTGAATATATTCGGTTCATCCCCACCCGAAGTCCGCACACCTACTTGGGGTTTACCCGTTTCGGTGTCAGTTTTCAACACTAGGCCCCACTCGGCCGCCCTTTTTGCTGCCATCCCAACCTCTCCTGATAATTTTGCGCTTGATTTTTTGTCTTCATCGTTACCAACAAATTGGGACTTTGATGGTGATGACAATAATGGTACCAATGGAGGCGATGGTGCAGGGTCCTTGATAGCCATCCATGATGTAGCTTCCTTGGGTCGATCCGACTTGGAATCCGATTCAGATTTCCAATTATCATTTGATTGCTCAATCCAAGTTTGCCAAGTGGTGTTCGTGCGAAAAGCCGGGTTAGTGGGTCGAGTCGTGTAAGTGGACGAGGGATTGAATACTTCAAGTGATCCACGATCGCGAGGGTCCCTAGGCAATAGAGGAATCATAGTTGGGGATTGCTTATTGGATGAGGATGACTTGCCAGTTGGTTCCATATCTCTGCAAAGACATGACAATTATACACACCAATAGCAATATTTACAATAGAAACTATATGTAAGTGGCATGGCCTATTTAAGATAATGTCTGGCAACAAGGAGTGAAATGTGAACTATTTAGGCACAACAAACCAACATGGAAGTTTCATTTTCAGAATAGAGGGTGGGGCAAATGATATGAAATACAGTTGGGACAACATTAATAGAAGGGATATTTTTCAGAAAAATAAATATGTGGTCAGGAAGAAACATACAATGTCAATGTATGCACCTTATATAATTTAATTTTTTTTAGAGTTAATTTGGTCCATGAAACTTAAAAAAAAAAAAAAAGCACTTTTAAACAAGGAAAAATTTAATTAACAAAACAAGAAAAGCAAATGCTTTTGGTAAAAAAAAATCTAACTCTATTTTTCACGATACTTTTGAAATGAAGTCATCGCTAAACTATTATTTTGTTGAAAAAATGCAATATCGATACATAGGTAGTTGGCTAATTAATTAAAGTTGTCCATACACAGCCTGTTGGAGGAGAGTGACTTATAAATGATTGCAGAAAACAAAATAACCAACAAAAAAAGAAAGGTTTAACTTATCATCAGTTTCTGCAAAATACAGAATTGATTAGAACCACAAAGATTACACTCAAGAAACAAACAAAACAAATTAATTAAACTATAAAGAAAATGAAGGGTAAAAGTGCTTCATCTTTATGTATACACAAACACATATCCATATGAAACTTCAGAAGTAGATTACATGTTTTTTTAATCTATGATTCAAACAAAGATTCTGAATCTCTCATCATTTCATCAAAAACTATACATGCATGTGTGCAATAACGAAAGGGTACCTGAAAAGAAAGTAAGAAGCTGACAATGGAAGAAATTCTTGGAAAGAACTTGACAACTGCTGAAACCAAAAGCTTGTATTTATATATAACTCTTAAAGGTAGATGGGGGTGTGTATGGAAGATTAATTAAAAGTAAAAGATATGCTTTTTGGGTTGATTGATTGATTGATTGCAAGAAGTTAATGGAAATAAAAAGAAAAGAAACAAAGAATGATTGTCGAAAAAAGGTTCAGCTGGAGCTAACTCCCCCATCCCTCTACACCTGTATTCACATGGCTTTCACTTGTTGTTTCTCGAATCCCTATGACATGCCCATGAATATTGATGAGAAAACTACAAAGAGTGTGGAAATGGGTGTGTTGGCAAGCAACAAAAACACAGAAAGATGAAGCAGAAGAAGAAGCAAGAAACCAAGAACTATAAGAAAATGATGATGATGATATTGTATAAGGATTATAAGGGAAGGAGGTATGTTTTTATATGTGGGTGTATCTTACTTGCACGTTGGGAGTTTCAGGCTCTACCGACCGTGCTTCAAGGCAGACAATGCTTCTTATGTCTTTGTGTCTCATACTGCTATTGGCAAATGTTTTTCGAAGATAAATATGAAACGAATACCTTATAGAAAAGAAAAATTACTTTTATATAAAGTATCTTTTCTAATTTTATAATGTCATTGTCTGACCGTAGTTATCAATTATCATCAATAGTTACGATCATTTAATATTAAAAAACTAACTAAATTGTATATTAAAATTAGTTGAAAAATCCATATCCATCATTTGTTATTTAAGCAATTCATTTAAGTTTTTTCTTTGAATATGGTTGTTTTTTATAATATGAGTTTTGGCAACTTTATATAATCAATTGCAAGTTAGTGAGAAAGTGATTTAATAATTATTTTTTATAAAATTTTTATTATTGTAAAATTTAAATCCAACTGTCATCAATCAATCGTAAAATTAATATCAAATTAAAAAAAATTATCTTCTATTATAAAGTATACTTAGATGACATGAGCTATATTAATAAAAGGTTGCACACTGAAATGATTACTTTAGAGTTTTTCATGAATAGTTTAAATAATAATTTAAAAATAAAAGAAATATAAAAAATAGAATTCAAAACTTTATTTTCATTTTATTCCAAATTTAAGCATGTTAAAATATTAATTAATGTTTATTTAAAATACATGGAGATTATTTTTATAAAATATTCTTTTTAAATTATGAAAATTGCATATATTTTTTAGAGTTTAAATAATTATCATTTCATATTACAAAAATTAGCTAGTATAAAATTTCATATTGATCTTAACTATTTTGATGTGCATATTTGTGTTAGTATATATATTGATTCAAAATTATGTAATATTGGTACTATAAGCAATTTATATATATATATATGCTATATATATATAAATATATATGAAACATTATATATGACTAAAATTTGTCCGTTACACATTTGTAACGGACTAAAATTCATTACAAATTTGTTCAAAAATATAAAATCACTATGTTAATATTTGTAACGGATTTTAAACCGTTACAAACTTTCCTACGAATATAAGAAACATATGTTAATAATTTGTATCGGCTTAAAATCCGTTACAAATATTAATATATGTTCCTTATATTTT
>CATIWM010150348.1:0-20553 GCA_949671775.1 Mallotus repandus
TGTATTTTTTTGTTGTTGTTTTATTTTGTATTTTTATTTATCTATTTATTTTTGGATTGTAATTAATTTTAATTTTATTTTCTGTAGATCATTGTAATAGCCCCGATAGTGGGAATAGTGAAGTCATTTAATTTTCTGCACCTTAAAATTAATTGGTAAATTAGGTTCATTGGGTAAACCCTAATTAAAATTAATGGTGGTTGTAGTTAATTAGGTGGCATGTAAAAATTAGGATTAGAATCACTGAATGTATGTATTTATGTGTTTATTTGTTTATTTGGGTTTGTTTGTTTATTTTTATCCGTTTTGGGCCCCAAGACCACGTTAGATTTTAACTCACTTAATAAAATAAGCTTTTAAAATTGGTTTTAGGTTTAATTAACTTTAAAATAAACTTAGGCCAATTTAAGTTAATTTAGACATAGGCCCACTTTATTTAATAAAATTAATTTAGACTTAACTCATTAATTAAGCTCTTTTTCATAATTTGTAGAATTAAGGCCATATAGATTTAAAACTTGTAGATTTAGGCCCACTAATTTAAGTTTTCATAATTTATAAATTTAGGCCTATTTTTATAATAAAATAGATAGACTTAAGCTCATTTAAATAAAATTGAGTAGGAATTAGGCCCATCAGCTTTAGGCTCATTTGTAAATTAAAATATGTAAACTTAGCTCACTTTAATTAAAATATGTAGATTAGACTAACTTAGGGTTGATGTGCTTTGTATGAATGCATTTATTATATGCTTTTTCATGATTGGTTGTCTTTGGGATTGATGGATGTTTAGTTAGGGTTCATATGAAATTGCATGTAATTGGAGGATAAAATAGTAATTCATAAACTAATTCTAAATGAACACGAGACTAAAAGAAGTTGGTATTCCGTATTCAGAACTCCTAGTTGTGGTGCTAGCTTGTATTAGAGAATCGAGTTATCACCACCTTTGATTTGTGCCAGTTATTACCCTGGGTGATGACTCATCATCTTCACACTATGTCTTTGTGATAGTGGTTAGTGTGTTCCCTAGAGCCTTGAGCTCAAACAATGTCGCAATTGTAATAAACTTGGACGCACGCTAAACCTTGTCGTCTACACATATATCAGAACTGAGTGAGTTGATTTCAATTATTATAATCTTCCTTTAATGCTCATTTTATGATTTTCTAAGCATGATCAACAGCTCTAAGTCAGGACTTTATAAACCTTAATCAACCTAATGCTTGCCTACCACCTGGATGGATGAAGAACATACAAGACAAAACCTATAAAGGACTTCGATGAATAAAATGAATTATAATTATCAAGATAACTTTCAGAGAGGCTAGTGATCTCAAGACCATACTCACCTACTCTAATGCTTGAAAATGAGTAAGAGTATCCGAAGAGACCCTATTGCAGTATTCACGCTGAGTAATGCGAGAAAGGCGGGGAATACTAAAATGGGGAATGACAAAAAAAAAACAAAAGAGAATGAAAAAAAAAGAGAAAAAAATGCAGGGTGTACTCTAATGCTCCAGAAGTGGAGTATGAGTATCAGACCTTTCAGCTGTATCCATACTGAGTAATACAGAAAAGGCAGGGGATACTAAAGAAAGGAAATCCCTGCAAGAGAGAATGAATAATATATGGTCTGTTATCACTTTCCCACTCAAAAGCCTCTTGATAATTGAAATTTATTTTATTCATCTACATTCTTTATAAGTTTCATCTCGCTGCATTCTTCAGAAATTCACTTGGGAAGCTTGCTCTCCACTTTGTAATACAAACGGTCTTGACCACGAGTTATGGATCATGTTTTCAAATTGCTAAGATAAGCATTAACCTGAGGTTATCATAGTTAAGACATCTTAAATGCTCTAATAAATATAACTTTTGGCATCGATGGATCAATTGCAAGAATTCAAGAATAGAAGCACTGACTAATTCAATGAATAAATTTAAGATTTAAAAATTCTTTTCAAATAAAGTAATAATGAACTTATGCTCACATGTTCATATGTGTTGTCTTAGGACTTCAAGCTACAACTGGCCAATAAAAATCCAAAAATCATCATTTTGCCGATCAAGATCAATAAGCATCTACAAGAAGATTGAAGCAAAAGAAGAACTTCGAGCTACAATTAACCAATATAAATCCAAAAGTCTTCAGCAAATGATTAAGATCGAGAAAACACATACAAGAACATTCAATAAAAATTCATCAAGATATAAGAGCATCTGCTATAAAGCCAAAAGGTAACAAATCATAACTATACCAAGCAAGATCACAATCATAATCACAACTGATCACTTCTACTTGACACCTAAAGAGGTGAGAGTTATATATAACACTACTAAAGAGTGTAAAATGCACTTAACATGACTAGAGAATGTTAATAACCCTTAACACTGCTAGACAGTGTTAATCAGGTAAGAGTCGTATTTAACACTGCTAGAGAGTGACAAATACATTTAACATGACTAGAGAGTGTTAAGAACCCTTAACACTGCTAGAGAGTGTTGATCAGATGATTATAGCGTTATTGCTTTGCTCAAAACCCTAATTAGGTAAGAGTCGTATTTAACATGACTAGAGAGTGTTAAGAACCCTTAACACTGCTAGAGAGTGTTAGTTGGATAATCACAGTGCTATTGTTTTGCTTAAAACCCTAATTAGGTGAGATTCGTATTTAACACGGCTAGAGAGTGTTAAGAACCCTTAACACTGCTGGAGAGTGTTATTCGGGTAATCATAGCGATGATGCTTTGCTTAAAACCCTAATCAGCTGAGAGTCATATTTAACACTACTACAGAGTGTCAAATACATTTAACATGGCTAGAGAGTGTTAAGAACCCTTAACACTGCTTGAGAGTGTTAATCAAGTAATCATAGCGCTATTGTTTTGCTTAAAACCTTAATCAGGTGAGAGTAACACTTAACACTGCTAGGGAGTGTTAAGTACTCTTAATATTACAACAGAATGTTAAGTACCCTTAACATTGCTAAAGAATGTTAAGAACCCTTGATACTGCTAGGGATTATCAAGTACGACACCCAAAGGGGTGGTCATTGCATTTGCATACGCATGCTTGCATATCATGTGCCTGATTGCATATCACTATCACGTGCTTGTCTCACTCACTTGAACCATCTTGCATGAAATATACATCTTTGCGTGTGTGCCAAATTGCATTATTCTGCATGTATCCCGAATTGCCACTACCACGTTCATGTAAAACTTGCATTCATTCTTTATGTGAATTCTAAAATTGCATCACGCATTTTGCATTACATTATACATCTCGCATTTCGTACTGTATTTCACATCTTGCATATATCATTACCATTTTGCATGAACCCTGAAATTGCATCTTGTGTGAACCTTAAGTTGCATTCTTGTGTGCGTCCCAAACTACATATTGCATGCATCCTAAACTACATCTTGCATGTTAGCCAAATCACCAAACAATAATGAGAACTGAGTCAGACAGACATCCAAAGATAACACAGCACTCAAGTAAGTGCCTCTCTCCTCAGAAAACTATTTTTGCATCTCTGCATTGCTTGTGTGTATTGACATCAGCACTAGGAAGCTATGCAACACATGTGAAGTAGGGGGCAACTATCATACATTGAGTTTTAACTGTCCTAAAAAAAGGTTCAATGATGAAAATATCCTTTCGAATATAATAAATGTTTGTTCACTCGTACAACCTCTGAAGTGTGTCTTGAGTTTGAAAAGCCCGAACCGAGAAAAATTGGCTACCGAATCATTAAGTCATACCCTGATTTTATGGATTATAAATTATCAGAATGATAAGTAGCTCATTTCAAGCAATCATCGCTCAAAACATGTAACTCGTCAGATCAGTGTTCATCTCGTAAGACCAGAGTTCAACTTTGTAAAAATTGGAAGTTGATTTTGGCAAAACGGATGTCGAAAACATGTCCAAAAACCCTAAAAACTTTTAGAAGTGATTCCAAAATAGTGTGTATGATCTCGGGAAGTAGTGCGTGAGCAAATTTATAGCTCATGACCACACCTGAACACACTTTGCTCATGCGTGAAAATGGAAGCTGATTTTGACAAAATGGAAATCTAAAATGCATTCAAGAGGTCCAAAAACCCGAAAAATACCCCTGAAATAGCCCGATCGAAGCCTAGGAAGGCCGCGTGATATAAGCAAGAACGCGTGTGAGCACGAGCACGAGAGGTGTGATCACGCGCTCCGGTACGCATGCACACGTACAAATGTGTGCACACACATGCCTTGAGATGTGTGATCACACATTTTTTGACACTTTTCCCTATAAATAGGGGTCTCTATCTCCCATTTAAGGGGGGGCAGAGCCAAAAAAGCAAACGCACACATTGAAACACTATCGAATTGAAGACTCAGGAGTCCTAATCCACACACTTTTAGCTCACCTATTACATTTTTTGTAGGATTTTTTAGACCAACTTGAACCAAACCCACCCACATCTTTGTCAATGCACGCTTCAAAGGTATACGAATTTACATTCTACACGTCATTTTCAACCTCTTGACGAGGACAGTTTGAGAATCCTACGAGGCTAAAGCTTCGAAAACACTAAACAAGCTCAGTCAAATCTGAGGACCAAATAATCATTTTTGCACGTTTATTTTACTATCTTGCATTATACTTTATTACCACCAGCAGTTGATTAATTATTGTGACTGTGTGATGAAATTGGTAGTTTACATGCTGATTGAATAATCTCTACTTTATTTTGCTCATAATAAACTGTCATTTTGCATTAATATGCATTTAATAATACGGAAGCTTATTTGTTTTAATTAGAGCTTCGATATCATGGTCCAATGATGCAATCATCACTATTTATCATTTAGAAATGCTTTATAATAATTCCTACGAGAGCATGAATCATGTGCATCTATTTGATCATTCACGATGCATTGATCATTTATTTTGTGCTCACTTGTTGTCCGAATGGATGAATGGATAGAATTGTATATAGTTGTGTTAATCTCTGTTTTGCAGGTGTATTCTAGATTAGGACTAGATTTATGTTTTCGCACCTTTTTCTTTTTCATATGTATTTACTAGGAAAGCCTTATAAATAATTGTACTTAGTTTTCTTTACTTTTCGTTATTATCATTGTGCTTGTGTGAATATGCATATATCAACTGTCATATCAAAACTAGGGTGATGCGGTAGCCATATATCAAGTATTGTATAATGAGAAATAGTCAAAAAGTAGATGCGATCTCCCGAACCTAGAATCTCTGATGGGGACGATACTCGTTGAGAGACTCGATGCCTTCCCTTTCATCTTTTCCTAGTTTTTTAAAAATTAGGTGGTAACTCCAAACATAAAATGTCTCGCATCCCCCCAAGACCAATCATTTTTCCCTATATTGTAAATGGAACGGATGTCTCATTCGGTAAAGTTATCTAAAAAACACATAAAATAAATAAGGTCACTCACACTACTGGGGACTACACTCTTTGCTGATATAGTGAGCTCCATCGATTTGATATTTTTTATACCACTGAGAGATCTTGACCTAGTGGCTACATATGATTGGGGTAGCTATGCTCTTGCATATTTGTACCGGAGCATGGATTAGAATGTTCATGGAGCCAGGCAATTTTACAGTTTCTGGCATGCTGTGTTGGTATTTTCCCTCTTCTTTTCTTTCATCAGGTTTGTCTTGAATACCATTATTTGCTAACACTTTTTTTTTTTTTTTTGTAGGATTGGGCCTTGGAGTTGGAGTTGATTGTGTGGTTATTCCACATTCGTGATACTCCATTTCCTGCCATGGCAAAGTAGGGCACCAGTTGGGCTTGGAGGAGGCCAGCTGCTTATGTACATATCCAACCTGATGAGGTATAGTACCTACAAACATAATTTTAATTAGTAACATGTTTGTTAAGTATATTCATCTACTTACCGGCCTGCTTTTTATAGCTGCACCTAGACTTATGGGACCCTGAGGCTGGATGAACATAGGTCATGATTCGTTCGATCCCACTGTCTTTGAAGAGAGTACTACTTTGAGGACCTGATTGCAGGGTTTGGTACCTTGACAAGAGGATATGATCTTAGCACTGGGGCGCTTGGGCGAGATGACCACCTCATTCTCCTCCTTGTGAGATTTTCTGGGGGCATCAATTAGAGGGAGATGAGCTTGTTGAGGCCTTGGAGGGTGATGATGCAGATGAGTACTGTGAGAGAAGGAAGTCTTGATACATGGACTTCGTACGAGCTCATCTCCTGCAGAGGGTGCCTTTATCCAGATCCACATCTCAGGTGAGCAAATAATTTAGTTGAACATATGATTTTTACATTCCTATTCATAGATGTCATTTTCCTGACTTAATTTTTCTTTCAGGCACCAGCAGTACATCATAGGCCCACTGCCCAGGAGCGGCCTCCCCAGCGTCTACGGACTGTACCTAGTGGCGAGGGTACTTTGGCTAGTGCACCACCTCTTAGAGAGGCTCCCAGTTCTCAGTCTCGAATGGTGGTGGGTAGACTTGCTGCTCCTTCAGATTTGATGACCCGATGCTGGGTGCCTTCAGGCGAGCTTTCTCATCAGTTTTTGAGAGTGGATGAGAGTTTAGAGCCCATGTTCATCCTAGAGGCTTCCACACATGTAAGTCCTCCCCCCTTCCTTCTGAAATCCTATTCTCAGATTGACTTAACATTATATTAGCTTTGAAAATTCATTAACTGTACAGATACCTCGAGACCAAGGTGAATATATGTATAGGGTGATTGAGGCTCAGCAGGACTTCCTTGTGAGCATGACTCAGCGGTGGAAGGTAACAATTACTCCCTATTTCTATATGTATGCATGCGTTCATAATATCTTACCTCTCATTGTATTTTGATAGGATCAGTATGATGCTAGTCAGGCTAGAGTCACTGCTTTGGAGTGCCAGCTAGCTGCTCTTTAGGTCGATGATGACGAGGAGGAGGCCAGTGATGATGAGGAGGAGAAGCATACTGGCGGTGGCAGTGATGATGATGGAGAGGAGCATTCTGATGATCCTACTGATGAGGTTGATGACCATAAAGATGATGAGTAGAGGGATGCCTCTTATCTGTTAGAAAAAGGATCATTTTTCTTGACTGAACTATTGTTCCTTTTGGATAAATCTTTTATTTTATTTAATTTTTTTTTGCATATTGAATGGGTACCACAAATCTTGAATTGTGTTCTTGAGTAATTAAAGGAAATTTTATTACAAGTTGATCTCTTTTCCGATACATAAATCTGGCGTGGTCAGCACAAACAACTTTTGTAATAAAATAAACAAATACTCGCACTATCAGAGAGGCGTCACCTCTTCACAAAGACGTCGCCTCTTTGTGAAGAGGCGCTCTGTGAAGAGGCGATGAATGATCTCCTCAACTTGTAAAGGTGGTGCCTCTTCGTAAAGATGAATGCTTTTGTGGCATAGGTCTGCAGCTATAAAAATCCCCAAATCTTCTCCCAAAATCCCTAACTCCTTATTTCCATCATTTTCTCTGCTTTCTTCTTCTAAACCACATACTGAACTCCCAACATGACTGAGAAAAGCTTGAAGCAAGTACAATTGGTCTTGAAAAGCTTAGATGGCGGATCCTGGGCCAAATTGGAGCGATTTTATCTATCGGCTTTCTGATCTTTGTATGCTAGGAAGATTAACTTCCCTTTTCTCTATGTTTTTGCCCAATTTTAGGATCCATAGAAACATGTCTTCAGGTTCAATACGGTAGAGCTATGCCCCTTGCCCAAGGAATTCGAACCTATCCAAGGTTCTCAAATAGATTCCAGTTGTCAAATTGCAGTTCCTCTGATTGAAACCCTAGATTTACACTCTATACAATATCAAATGGCTAGAATGTTCAACTTCCCCCCTTAATCTTCTCTTCGTCACATCTTTGGCAATGAAGTATTGATAAACTCTCTTTTGGAAGTTGTAGCAGTTGTAGACAACAATGAGGTTTATTGGCCTCTAATGATGACTTTTTGTCTATATGCTCAATTCTTGCTTGTTTCCACTTCTAGCAACTGTGATCCAAAACTCCTGCACATTATCTATCAAGTGGAAGTAGGCCTGAACCCCTTTTCTCTCATCTTGGATGAAACTATTATTGGATTAGACAACTTTGCTGAAACCATACAATTTTTCAGAAGTCCACTGCTACTAGAGGTTAGTTTTCCTTTCCCTGTTCTTCATTTTTTGCTTTATTGTCATTATTACCCATTTACTACTTTTAGGCATGGTTTCATGAAAAGCTGAGGTTGCTGGAGCCTCCCAGAGACATAACACATTACAAAGCTAAGCATTGTCGCACCTAAAGACTTTTCCCCATTCCGGAAGATGTTCGAAACTGACTGTCTACATTCCCTGATACTTTGATTTAGTAGATGTGCCCTTGGTGGAGATTACAACATGTTACTATTCATTCTTGCACTTATTGTGTTCCCATAGTTGGCCTTCATTTTGCCACTTTCTATAATCCTGCTTAACTATGTAGATAATATGGACAGAAGCAGTTGATTGTAGGGCCAGTTCATGAGTTCGAGCCAGGGCCTCTTTCTCAGAATTTTTTGGATAATTTGGTTGAAACTTAGCCACACAGAACCATTATGAGGCGCATTGATTACAATGGAGATCAATCCATTGATGACCAATACAAGGCATGGATTCAATTACAATAGATAGAGAAGAATGAATTCATGATGAATAGAAGGATAAGGGTATTGTAGGCATTAATTGCCCAAGGTGTTTAAAAGAGAAGAAGGCAAAACTAGTTTATGTAACTTAATCTTTATTTGCTTTCTTGTTGGATGGAATTTCCTTTTTAGTTAATATGTTTGTAATGAATACTTAATACAACATTCAACAATGACAAAGGCAATCCATTCCATTTAATTCAAGCACAAATTGATTATACATTTTTGCTTCTAACATATCGCCTGTAGTTAATTGGCTTGCCCTTGCAAGTTTTTCAACTAACTATTTTTTTCTCTTTCTCTCTTTTTACACGTCCTTAATTTTTGTATGGACTGCCTTTTTAAGGTTTTCAATCTAGTAGGACTTTTTAATTTTTCATTTTTTTGTCTCTTATATTTGCCTAGGCAACCTCTTTGTAAGGTTTTCTCCCTAGCAAGACTTTACAGAAAGTACTTCCTTAGCTTATCTAGGTTGATGGGCTCTTTGAATTCATTTCCTTCCAAGTCTGAAAGTATAGCGGTGCCCTTGGAGAATAACTTCTTCACCAGTATGGACCTTCCTAGTTTGGCTTGAATTTCCCTCATGGATCCATCATGATCGACCTAGTAAGCTTCAATACCAAATCACCCTCTTTGATTTTACCCAGCTTAATTTTCTTGTTGTAAGCTTGAGCTATCCTCTTCTGATACAGTTGGGAATGATACATGGCTTTCACCCTTCTCTCATTTAAGAGCATTAGATGTAACAATCGGCTCTCCACCCACTGCTATTCGAGAATTTTAGATTCCAAAAGAACTTGCATAGACTGAATTTCCACCTCTACTGGTAATATTGCTTCACATCCATATATAAGCGAGTATGGAGTAACTCCAGTTGAGGTTCTGGCAATAGTCCTATATCCCTACACTGCGAATTATAGATAATCTGACCAATCCCGGTAGTTTTCCATCATTTTAGACAAAATCCTTTTTACATTCTTATTTGCAGCTTCTACTACACCATTCGCTTGCGGTCTGTATGGAGATGATCTAAAATGCTTAATCTTGTATTCTTTCAGTAATGTTGTTGTTTCTTCTCAAAACTGAACACCATTGTCAGTGACAACATGATGAGGCAATCCGTATCTACAGATTATATTTCTTTCAATGAACCTTGCCATCTGTTTTGATCCAACAGTGGCGTACGATTCTGCCTTAACCTATTTGGAGAAATAGTCAATGGCCACCATGATGTAGCGATGACCATTTGATGTTTTTGGCCTTACTTTACCAATGATATCAATTCCCCAAGCTGTAAATGGCCAAGGAGAAGTCATCTCCTAAAGTTCCATGGAGGGTAAATGGCTAACATCACCATATGCTTGGCAATTATGACATTTCTTTACAAATTTCAAGCATTTTGCCTCCATCTTTAGCCAAAAGTAGCCTTGATGCACTATTTTCTTAGCCAACACTGTTCCATTCATATGCAGACCACACACTCCTTCATAAACTGCTTCCGTGAGTTTATGGGCTTCATTTTTATCAAAGCATCTTAAATGCACTCCAGTCAACGCTCTCTTATACAACATTCCATTATGACCGATAAATTAATGAGACAACATCTTGAGAGACATTCTCTCTTTTCTATCTGCGTCTTCGGGAAACTACTCCGCTTCTAAATACTGCTGTAAATTATAGAACCACAGTTTCTCTACAGGGTTGATTGGCATCACCCTTATCTCTTCATAACAAGGGATTTAGGACTTTATAAGAATAAGAGGTTTGACCTCTGCCTATTTTCCTCCTTCCCATGTCGAAGCTAGAGTGGCTAGGGCATCTGCCATCTGATTCTCCTCTCGTGGCAAGTAGACAATTTTACACTGAGCGAAAGATAACAAAACAGTAGTTGAATAATCCCAGTACAATCTTAGTTTATCTTCCCTCACCTCCCATTTTTTGGAGATCTGTTTTACCACTAGCATAGAGTCTCTGTATACCATGATTTCTTCTGCCCCAGATTTCGAAGTGCTTCCAAACCAAAAATGCAAGCTTCATATTCAGCTTGGTTATTGGTGACTTCAAATTTTCAATCTTTTTGCCATCGAGATCATTTCTCCTTTTGGTAAGATCAAAATGACACCAATGCCTGCTCCTCTGTTGTTGACCGCTCCATCGAAGTACATTGTCCATGTTTGGATTTCTATTGCTCCCAGGTGCTCATTTGGAAATTCCAACTCCCATTCCTGTTCATCACCCATAGGATTCTGAGCCAAGAAATCTGTTACGGCTCTCCCTTTTATCACCTTCTTGGTCACATAGTCTATGTCAAATTCAATGAGCAGCACCAGCTGTAACATCCCTATCTTCATCCATAACTAATATTATATGAACATATGCATCATAAATGCCTCTTATTTGAACATGTGCATTTCACATGCATTACATGTCATATAAAAATGTAGAATATAACATAAGATGACTTATGTGATTTATTTTCTAGAAATAAAGATAAGGATAGCCTAATAATAATAATAAAATATAAGATATTTTGATATGTATGGAGTTGTCTTTGTCTTGTAGAGAAAACTAGAAAACTCTATTTGTCTACCTTAAGCCATTTGTCTCTTGACATTAAAAAAATAATAATAAATAAATATAAGGGAAAGGGGGCTGGAACATAGAATTAGAAAAAAAAAAGTAAAATAAGGAGAAGGAAAAAAGAAAGAGAAGAAGAACGAAGAAGGGGAACATTTTAGGGGTTTTATAATTTTGGCAAAGGTAAGTGATTTAATTTTATTTTCTTGTATAATTCTTCCCTCTTGATATGTTGATCATGTTAAATTATAAAGAATTAAATAGGGAAATAGGTTAAATTTATTTTGAAGATGAATTACAAAGGAAAATAGGTTAATTGATTTTGAAGATGAATATGGTTCTTCATGCTAAAAATTTTGATTTTTAGCTGAATATTGTACTCTAGTTTTCACAGTCATAGAAGAAGATTTAGGAGAGACACAAAACATAAAACATGTGGATTTATGTCTAACCTTCATTTCTGTTAATGGGTTTTGTGAAATAACAAGTATGTGAAATTCGATGGAAGTTTATTTGGGACTGGTTTGGGTAGCAGTCCACTTGGCTACTTGATGTTGATTAATTATTTTGAGGATGTTAGAGACTGAATTAGATAAAGTGATAAACATGATTTTTGTTCCTTTATATTTTATCTAAAACCATATGATGCAATTTTATGAAATAATATGTGTGTAATGAGAAATGGTCCATGGAGTGGAGCTGATTCTGCTTGCTATGTCTGCAGGCAGTCTGGTTTTCCTCAATTAATATGAGGGACTTAAAGGCTGAATTAGATTAAGTATAAAACATTAAAGTTGTTCCTTTATGTGTTAAAAAAGTTTCTAAAAACTTATTTTTCAATTAGACTTGTATAACTTGATAGATTCTAAACTGAATCAGACCTGCTCAAATTGTTTCTGTGCAAATCACATGTCTGAATTAAAAATTTCACCATTTATTTTGAAGACAATTTATTGAGCTAATTTTTGGATATGTTGTAGCCCTATATGTCTAGTTTTTTTAAAAATTTTAATAAAGTAATTTGGAGTTATGTGGTGAGATTTATTTACTCTTACGTCTAGTAAGGTCAAACTGTCTAATAAGAAAGAAATATGTATAAATGTTAGGCTTACACATATAAAGAACATATTTTAATTATATACAGAACATATCCTAAATGCATAATAAACATAAACACTCATTGTAGGCATATTTTTAATCAAATATATGTCATATTTTAGGATCTCAAAGCATCGATGAAGCTCGAGAAGTTGGTACGAGTCAACCATAAAGTGTTTGGTATCTAAAAGAGTGAGTATATACATCAATTGGATTCTAATGTGCAATTGTGTGAATAAGTAATTATGAATGTGAAATTGATGATTTGTGGTTTGATTGAAATATATTTTCTATGAAACTTCAGTTGGGTTTCTCTATGTCCTATTATATGAATATTGCAGAGTTATAGAATGTTTATGTTTGTGCTATGTGGATATATGACAAATAATAAATTTATGATTGCGTTAATTACTTGTTATACAATTGCACTTGATCATTTGCATATGGATATAAGAGGATGTTATGACCAGCTTGACTAATACTTGCAAATCACTTGAAAAATATTAATGATCAAAGGATATCACTTGATTCACTTGTTATATGCTGGCTAGCAAAATCAATTGTTACTTGTCACTTGTTTCACTTGAACCCAAGTGCAGTATTGTCTTAAAAGGTCACAACTAATAGAATGAGCCAAAGCTTATGCATATGTAATATTTGAAATTTGTATTTATTTTGTGAGATGTTTGAGCTAATTGTTAAAGAAGCCTTTAAAATTTAATTGATGTTTATATTCATTGAGTCGTAACTCACTGAATAACAATTATTTTTTCAGATGGTGAAGCTTAAAGTGTGACTATTTTGAAGCATATAACATAGTAGTTAAAGCATGGAGCATAGGTTGTTGGTCAAACCCAGACTCTCTCTCTCCTTGTAGCATACATATGCTCACTAGTTAATATAAATATTTGTATGCGTGTATAGATATACATAAATGTGTGTATAATAACTACATGTGAACAAATGACACTTAATAATAAAAATATGAATATCATGATGTGTAATAATAGTAAGTGTATAGAGTGTTACACCAACCATCTGACTAGTTTTTTTGTAAGTGACGGAGTTTACTGGAGATACCTCAGAGGATCGTGCCTAGAAACCGCTTGAATCCTGTAAGACTAAAAAAAATACCGAAGCTTCTTTGTTGCCCAAATCATAGCTAAGTAGGTCTTTTCCACTAAACTGTAATTGGCTTCGTAAGGCATGAGCTTCTTGCTTAAGTAATACATTGCATGTTCGACCTTTTCGTCATCTTTTTAAGCTAACATTGCATCTATCGCCTCTCTTTCGATTGCCAGATAGAGGATCAGAAGTTTACCCAGTCTTAGTAGTTGTAATATCGAAGGATTCATCAGATAATTCTTAATACTTTTAAAACCTTATTGACACTTATCATTCCAAATTACTGGTTGATTCTTTCTCAGGAGCTTGAAGATCGGCTCGTAAATAGTAGTTAGCTTAACTATGAACCTACTAATGTATTGCAATCGCCTAATAAACCCTCTGACTTCTTTCTTGTTCTTTGGCGCAGGCATCTCTCGAATTACTTTGACCTTATCCGGATCCACCTCTATTCCTCTCTGACTGACAATGTGTCCTAGTAGCTTTCCAGAGGTTACTCCAAAAACACTCTTCTTTGGGTTCAATATGAGATTGTACTTTTCAGCTCTGGTTAGGAACTTGTCTAAAGCCTTGAAGTGTCCTTCCTGTGTTGGAGACTTTACCATCATGTTGTCCATGTATACTTCTATTTCTTTGTGGACCATGTCGTGCAGCAGAGTGGTAGCCATCCTCTGATAGGTAGCTCCACCATTTTTCAATCCAAATTGCATGACTGAAAAATAGTAGACCCTATTTAGTAGTGAAAGGAGTCTTAAGCTCGTCAATCACTGCCATCATGATCTGGTTATATCTCGAGGAACCGTCCATGAAAAGAGTACATTATGCTAGAGGCTATGCTGTCGACCAAGGTATCAATATGCGGTAGGGGGAAATCATCTTTCGGGCAAGCTTTATTCAAATCCTTATAGTCTACACACATTCTGACCCTTCCATCCTTCTGAGGAACCGACACTATGTTAGCTAGCCACCAGATGTCATCCATTATCTCCAAGAACTTCACTTTTAGCTGCTTCTCCACTTCTTCTTTTATTAAGAGAGCCCATTCCGACCGTAATCTTCTCTTCTTTTGCTTTACTAGTGTAATGTGAGGATATGTAGGGATCCTATGTTCTGCAATTTCCCTATCAATTTCAGGCATATCCTCGTAACCCCAAGCAAATACTTTTTGCCATTTCTTTAGTGTTTCTTCCATTTTTATTCTCTCACCAGGAGTCAAATTAGAAGCAATAAGTATATTCTTAGGATTATCACATATGCCTAAATTAAATGATTCAGTTTGCAATAAATTAATGTCAAACATATGCATGAAGTGATAATCACAAATAGAATAACCATTAGGAAACACATAACACAAATAAGCAAAGTCAGATCTTATTACATTAACTTTGGAAAAGAAAAGATCATCAGTGTCAAACATGTTTGTAAGAGAAATGTCAAGATCGTCATAGAAGACATTTATGATAGAATTAAAGATAAAAGATTCAAAGCCACATTCCCCATCCTGATCTCTAGCGTCCTTCGACTCTGCTGTAAGGATGTCTTTTTTTGGCTCTGGAGTTTGCACTAGTTCCTCCACCATAGGTTCCTTAATAATAAATTCTTTGGCCCCACCCATATGTTCAGCGAAGATTTTGAATCCGGGGACCAACGTTTTCGCTATCATCAATGGTTTAGGATTGTCGGTGTAAGGGTAATTAGCACCTTCCTCCACGAACATCTCCCATAGTGCCTTCCGCTTTTCAGCCTTAGGCTTTGAGCTCTTAGATTTCTGATATCCCAACCCATACTTTAAAATGGGGACCTTCGGCTCAACAAACTTTGGTCGGCCTTGCTGGTTCTTCCTTAATCCCATTTCGAGCTTGAAGTTTATGTTCTTTATCATGCTAGCTGATATGGGTGCTCCAAACCTCAAGCTCTAGTTCAGCATATGAATTCCTACACTTAGTCAATAGTTTATGGTCAAAGGGTTTTGGAGGATCCAAAACCCCTCCAACAATCAAGTTAGGAATAATTTAAGCAAGAGCTTTATGAAAATAAACTTGAATTCTCCTGAAGGAAGAGAAGAAGAAAAAAAAAGAAAGGAAGGGAAATGGGTGCTCTGTTCTTATTGTGTGGGAAGTTCTTCTAAAGGGAATTGTAAAAAAAAGTAAAAATAAGTAAAAGAAGAAGAATAATACCCTTTTGCTTCTTATTTCTCCTCTTATTTATGCATGGGGTAGGTGAAAAAGTCTGACTTGATTGGTCATGAGGCATGGTGCTATAGTAGTCATCGGGGCACGTGAGGTCTATTTTTTGTCGGCATAGATGAAGATTGATTGACATGCATTTAATGCATGTCAGAACAGTATCTGACCTCTCTCAGGTGGTAGGAATTATACCAAGAGTCAGTGAAGTTTACTTTGGGGATAAAAGGACCTTCTTGCACATAGTGATGTCTTAGTTGGCTGGTCAATGGGTCAAATTGGTCTGATGACATGTCTTGAGAGGGAGGTTTTGACATATGTGTCCATTTCTCATTAGGAGGATATTTTAGTGTATCATCAGTAGTCCACCCCCCCCCCCCCCAAATCCTGAGACTGCAATTTGTCTTAAGGGAATTTTACAGTTGGGGTTTCTCTTGAGTGACATATTGCGACGGTCGTCTGCAAATTCCAGGCTTTACTGACAATAGTCAATCACCCCACATCCCCTAATGTGCAGTTGTTAGGAAGTTAAAAATTTTGAATGTGCATTCATGTGTAATCGCCCATTATTTCATCTCCTTCCTTATTTAATACAACCTTTTAAAGGCCTAAAAATCTTTCATCTTCCTTTTATGTTTTCTTCACATTTTTCCTCTAGCATTTTCCTTTCTTTTTATGTCTAGTAGTGCATTCTTCTTAGGGTTTCTGGCAAGCTTCAATTGAGTGAAATAGGTACGCCTCTCCTACTTCTCTTTGCTTTCTCTTCTTTGTTTTCTCTTCTTGTCTCATGCAATCATGAGTGGAGAGATAGAGTTGAACAAGTTCATCTCCAATGTTACTTTCAAGCATTTTATAAAAGCTTTGATGAGTCGGCCTTATGATGATAAGGCCATTCAGATTAGGGTTCCTTCAAGGAACGAGAGAGTGTGGGTTCCGGAGAATTCAACCGAGTTGATAGATGCTCAAAGGGATAGTAGGGAGATGACTTTCTTTTTAAAATAAATAGAGTTTAGGTTAGACCATCCTCCTTCCCCCTATTCATTGAAATTTTTAGATTTTACCATAGGTGTCTCAGGTTCATGACTCCTCATAGAATTTTGGTGTCGTCTTCATTTCACATTTATGTGAAAAGTTAGGGATTTCCCCCACTGTCAACCTGTTCAGGCATTTCTTCGAGTACAAGAGGTTGAATAGTGGGTTTAGCACATTCAATGCTCGTCCCAAATTGGTATTGTTTAGCAATTCTACTAATATTGATAAGTCTTGGAGAAATAAGTTTTTAGTGGCCAGGTTAAGGGAAAATAGTAAGATAAATGAATGGGGCTTTAGTTTAGATTGGCAAGAGGCTCCTAAAAAGGTAAGACAGTTACCTAGGCTTACAGAGGAAGAGAAATTTAATTTTTAAGTGATTGCGAGAGAGGGTAAGGTTTATGACATTCAAAGCATCATAGTAGGTCGCCCTTTGAAGGATTCGGGTAAGTTGTGTTATTTTTGTGTTGGTGGTTTTTGATAGAAATGTTAGATGCTAAAATTTCCATCTTAATGAATGTATTATTTTTGGTCTTATTTAGTTCATCAAGAGACTATGGCATAATCTAAGGAGGTGAAATTCAAACTGTCTCTAGCACACGTTATGCAAATGGTGAAAATCAAAAGCGAACGAGAATTGGGTACATTTGGGGAAAAATCCATTGTAGCGAAAGCCTTAGAGGTCTCTGGGGAAAAATAGATTGAGCCTTACTCTGGGGTAATGACCTGAAAGAAAGTTGTGGCAGTAGTGATTAGGGATTCTCCAATAGCAAAGACAGATCAGAAAAAGAGAAAAGCTCTTTTACCCACTTTTAAGGGGAAAGGGAAAAAGGTAATTTTTGAACCAATAGATGTACGTGCCAAATAGGGCTCTGAGGAAGAGGAGGAGGAACCCCATTTGAAGAAGCCAAAGAGGTCTGGGATTTTGACCACTGAGGAGGCCGTGGCTAGCCTCTTTGAGAGGAGTACAATGCTTAAGGGGAAGAAGGCTCCCAAGGTCAACCTTGAAAACACTCCTATGTTAGATGTTACCTCGGACCACCCTATCCAGAAACTTGCAACACTCTTGATCAATAGGTACCTCAAAGAAAGATTTTCTCTGAAGGGCATTGCATACTCTAGACTTCTGCACTCTCTCTATATCGACTCTAATGAGCATGTTCTCTGCCAGGATGCCAGTGGTTCCTCCTTACGCAATCGCTTGACTCATAGTGTTCAGTTGGTACATTTTATTTCTTTTCTTCATTTTTCATTGATTTCTCTCTGTTTGTATTTAATTCATTTCTTTGTCCTTTTGAACTTAGCTCTCCGAAACCTTACATAAATTGGAGTTAAAGACCATGTCTTTCCAAGGATAAGTTAATAAGATTTTCTATGAGAATGACACTTTAAAGGCAGAGGTTGAGAATCTTAAAGATGATCGAACTAAGTTATTTGACTGTGTTGAGGAGCTGAAGAAAGCCATCGTCTTCTTAGAGTTTGAGTATAACCAATCAGCTGAGCTTACCTAAAAAATGCACCATAAGGTTCTCTGGTTAAAGAAGGACTTGCTTAATAAAAAGGGTGAAAAGAAAGTTGCTATCCGGAAAGCCACTGAGATAGCTATTGAAGATTTCAAGAAATCTGACGAGTATAGTGAGGAGATTACTTTTTATGATACGGACTATTACACAACCGAGTGGCGGACTTTGCTAAAGAAGCTTAAAAAGCATTTCCCTGGTCAGGATTTTTTAGAATTTGATGTTGTTGTTAAAGATTCAGATGATGACTATGAGAAGGATCGGCCTGGGGAAGAAGAGCCTGACTCTGGGATGTCGATTCTTCTTGCCAAGATCCTTCCTCCCCAGCCAAGATCGATGAGATAACCCAAGATCCTCGAGAGAGGAAAGAGGAGGATGTTGTTCCCTCTTCCTCCCCTGCCAAGATCGATGAGCCAGAGAGCTCTTAGGTGAATGGTGATGCAGTTTAACATTCACCTTTGGTTGAATATATCTTTTGTCTTGATTTTCTGGATGTTTGAACATAATAGTTTATGGTGTGCTTATCCACACAGAACAGCTTCACCTTTTTAAGGCATTTATTTTGAACAATATGTTGATGTTTCCAAGAATATATTTTTATATCCTTCTTTTGCTTATGCTTTATTTGATTTTTAAGATGTTGATTGTAGACTTAGGGAATTTCCTAAGAGGGATCTTACACAGGTGTGTTAAAGATATTCTGAATGATGTTTATCTCACATCTGGAGATGATGCTCATCTCACTTCTGGAAACTTAGCTTTATTTTGATTGTCGAATGCATTCTTTTGTTGATTCATCTCACTTAAGGAGATGTCCTTTGTGTCAAAAAGGAGAAGTTAGTTATCAACTCACAATTTTTGAGAGTTTAGTGTATTGCTTTCTCATAGAGTTTTTCATAGCATTTAATTTTGCTCTCATACAAAATTGAGAGGTTGCCAAGAGTGAAAAATTGTAAGATGTAAAAATAACCAAGTCACATTAAGAAATGTTTCTCCTCATCATAAGAGGGAGAGCACCTTTCATTCATAGGTACATATAATAGAGAAAATAGCAAGATCCGAGTACAATAATATAGTTAATAATAAGGATAGAGAAGAGCTCCTGTTATCCTTACAAAATAAAGAAAACCATACAAGGAGCATAATTTCTTACTGATAATAATTTTTAAGATGTTGAGAGTTCCATGCATGTGGGAGGCAATTTCCTTCAAGATCTGCCAAATAAAAGGTCCCAGGATGAATATCTCTCATTACTCTATAGGGTCAATCCCATGTAGGCGATAATTTCCCCTGACCTTCTCTTCTTCCAGTAGCATTCAAGTTTCTCAATACCCAATCTCCTATTTTCAAAGCTCTAGATTTAACTTTGGCATCAAAATAGCTAGTTGCTCTTCTTTTTCGCTTGGCTATCCTGACTGAGGCTTGCTCTTTCAAGCCTTCAAGTAAATCAAGATTTATTCCCAGCTCTTCCTCATTCTTCTCTAAATCATAACACTCTACTCTCTGAGTATGAATCCCCACTTCAACAGGAATAACAACCTTTATCCCATAAGTTAGAGAGAATGGAGTTTCCTTAGTAGGAGCTCTTGGGGTAGTCCTATAAGCCCATAATATGATAGGTAACTCCTCCGCCCAATTACCCTTCGCACCATTAACTTTCTTCTTTAAACCTTGAAGAATGATTCTGTTAGACACCTCGACTTGCCCATTAGTTTGTGGATGAGATACAGAACTGAACTGGTGATCAATGTTGAGCCTTCCTATAAACTCCTTGAACTTACTGCAGTCAAACTGTTTCCCGTTATCAGAGATCAATATTTTTGGCACCCTGAATCTGCATATCACATTTTTCCAAAGAAAATTTATAGCTTTTTGGGCAGTAATGGTTGCTAGAGCTTTAGCCTCTACCCACTTAGTAAAATACTCTACAACAAGTATTATGAAGCACTTTATCCAAGTGCTGGGGGGAATTGTTGACCTTAGCAATAATCAATCTTGATTTTGATCTTAAAAATCTTAATTTTGAGCATTTAACATATTTATTTAAGTGTGTATAAGCTAGGACTAATAGGCAAATCAAAATGGAGTTAAGCACGCTTTTGGCTAATGTGACCTCCGAGATTCAAGGAAGATTTCAACATTCTTAGAGATCTAAAATGAGGAAGAAGTCTTCTTGACATTTGAAGTAGACATCTTAAGCTTTCCAGATTGATCTTACTCGTCAAAATCCAAGTTCATTTGGATATGCAAATATTGAATCAAAGTCAGCATATGCAGCATTCATCTTATATTGAGCAGCTCTCAGTATTTGAG
>CATIWM010150357.1:0-11192 GCA_949671775.1 Mallotus repandus
ATATGAAAGAAATTACTTTTTTCGTCAATGAATTTAGCTGCGAATTCAACTGCAATTAAATTTTCTATCACGTATATTTATAAATATTTAGCTGTAAAAATTTATGAGGTTAATGATTATGATATTTTATTATGTTCAGAACTATAACATGATACAAATTACTTGCTTCACTAGAATCATAAACTATATACAGTATTTTCTTGTTGTATTAAAATAATTGAGTAATTAAAAATTTATAATAAAAAAAATTAAATTGTTGAAATTTACGTAATCGTGAAAGATATATATTACCTACCTGTCGCATATGAAGTACCGACACTTCAAATAGGGTGGATGCTAGTGTAGATGTACTATAGTGCTATTCTTGTAATATTTATAAAATATTCATTTAAATAAAGTATTTGTTTATTTGAGTATTTATCCTTTAGCATTATGTTAAATAAATTTATTATCAAGAGTTGATAATATGAGTTACAAATTTATTTAGTACATATGCTATAAATTGTTCATAGTCAAATAATTAATATTTGGGTAATATTAGTTAGACTATCACCTCTATCTATTTTTCTTGATTAGTATGTGATGCTAATAGTGGGAGGTAGTGAGTCTCATGCTACTTGATATGAGATATCAGAATAGACATATGAATACTCATTTGATGGGTGGATCAAATAGTGACATTAGATTTGTGATTGTAAGGATATTCACTTATAGTCAATGATCACAGTCTAGGTCATAATGGTGCATATAGCTCATGTTCTTTAACATAAGGTGACACGATCATCCACATTTGAGTGGTTAGAGTTTGTTACCACTTACATACTTGTGTTAATCACACATGGGTATATGGCGTGTGGTGGCTCTAGTCAGTTAAATGTAGGGATGAGTGTTCAACCAAGATGGGATTCATTGCTCGGAGTGAACTAGGATATATCCTATGCTATCTAAGTTTATTCTTGATGAATAAGTTCCTGGCCAGGACAAACATAACACAGTCTGAAAGTGTTTCAGTGCTAGAAAAGTGTTTCTAGTATTTGCTATGTTTTTTCAAGAATAACTTGAGATAAGGTCATAAGATATGGCTCTTAGAGTTTGATTTAACCTTAACTCTAGGCTATATCGGGATCTTCTAAAAAAAGGATTTTAGTGCACGGTAATTATGACCAAAAGGGTTCATGTGAATCAATATATGCATTCATTTCTAATTAGGTAGTTGTGATATCGATACTAGGCGTCACTCACAACTTATGAGAACTAAATGTGTATAATTGAGATTTTCACATTTAGACTTGAAAGAGTTTCAAATAAATTCAAGTGTTGATATTATATTCTCATTGCCAATTAGACATGAACCTAGTAAGTCACACCTAAAAGAGTTTTGTTAAATCACCATCTATATTATTCTAATTATTGATTGAAGGTTTAATCAATTAATTAACATTAATGGAATTGGATTTATGATTTGAGCAGTGATTCTAGCATATCATGAAATCTAATTCAAACAAGAGTTTAATTATTAATTTATACTTAATTAATATGAGATATTAATTAAAGAATTAAATTAATAATAATAATATATGTTGTTTTTATGGACTTGGATTAATGGCCCAAGTTGTATGGGCCTAGGGCCAAAAGAGTTTTGGACCAAAGATTAATCTAAGGCCCATCGACCTAATCTAGGCCCAATTAATTAATGGATTGGGCTTGGTCCATTTAATTAATGGATTGGGCTCGACCCAAATATTGGCCCAATAACTAAGCCCGAATCCATAAATATATGTATAAGTCATTTTTGGCATATTAGGCATGATATATCTCTAATTTATAAAATGTTGACTTTAGGGCAAGATAAGGATAATGGTTGTCTTAATTAGTGTAGAGAACAAATGTAGTCTTAATACAAGAGATGTGATTAAATCACTGCATCATTTCTTATATACTAGTTAGATGACTTGCACAAATTGCACACTACTATGTCAAGGTGGCATGCAAGGTGGTATGCTAATGATATGGTGTAAGACATGTTCAATTTATACACATCTATCTTAACTCACTTTCTCTACATATATCCTTAGAAAAGTTCTAAGGTGGGTAATAAATTAAGGTATTGAAAAAGGTGTGTAGAGAAAAGTGAGTAGAGATTTTGGTAAAGAAAATATACCAAAAGAAAAAGCAACATATATCTAAAATAAACTTTAAGTTCTTGCAAGAGGAATGAGTTAGTGCAAGTTTCTAAGGGTCATTAGAGAGGGCACTTGCTACTGAGCTTAATCAAAGCAAGAAGGTAATTGGCAAAGCTTTGGTGTTTCAATCTAGAGGCCTAACCCTTTAGAGGCTAAACATTTGATTCAAGAGTTGAACCAAAGCATCCAAAGCTTGTAGATTAATTATGGTCTACATCAAACTTAGGAGTTTGTAAGTATTCTTAAACTTAGAATTTCCTAAGTTCTTGTTTATGCTTGTTTTTTGTTTTTAGCTATGTGTTAAATGCAAATTGGATCCTTGGCATTGGAATTCTTCATGTGATGACGTGTTATGGAAGTAAAATTTTTGTGTTGACCACACAATTCTTTAATGCCTTAGTAGCATAATCAATTTCTAACAGTGGAGTATTCATGTCTGACACTTTTTGGACGTTGACATCTGCCCAACATGTCTCGGTACTTGTCTGACACGTGTCGTGTCTTGACTGGACACTTATCCTATTACTTTTTTATTTTTATGACACGGAAAGCACACGGCTGAGACATGTGTAGGACACGACATGACACTTTTTAGGATACAACTTTTATTTTTTGCTTACTTTTTGTACATGCCATGTATATGGTATTGGTAGCTAGATTATTGGCCAAATGATTATGGTCAATTCTTAAATTATTTGGAGCTTCTCTTTGTAATAGTAGTTTCATTTTTTGTACATATCATGTATACTGGCCACTTTTTATGTATGCCTTATATATGAAAATGATATATAATGAACTAAATGATTATAGTAAATGTTTAAAATTCATGGAGTTTCTGTGTTATCAAACTAACTTCATTTTTTTTAACAAATCATCTTTATATAACAGAAAATAATACATATTTTATGTGAAATATATATATATACACGTGTCTTTAAATTTTAAAAAATTACTATATCACTGTATCCGTATCATATCGTATCCGTGTCTGTACTTCTTAGCTTGCCGCGTATGGATAACTATTATTTATGCAGATAATGCTGTACTATCATTTGTGTAACATTTGATACAATATAATAGCTTGAGTTGATACGCTAAAATTTTTAAAAATCATTTTAAACTAAAAAAAAAAGAGTCATACATAAATATTTAAATTAATTAAAATCGTGACTTTATAAAAATTTTATAAAGTAATTACGTATGTAGTTGCATTGAATTAATTGTTAAAATACTTTTATTATTCTCATAATTTTGTTCAAATTAAATTGAAATAATTAAAATTCAATAATCTAGATGGCTCAGACCAACAAAAAAAAATAGTTAAATTAGTTGTCAGAAAACTTTTCTAATTTACATAAAAAAAATAATAAAGCATACAATTTTTTTAAAATTTATTTGAGCAGTAAAGTTTAAATAAAAATTAAAATGATAAAAAGTGAATATCTTATTTAGAAAATTGAAAAATAAAAATAAAAATAGATACCATTTAACCATGCTCTTCATTTTAAAAAAAAAAAATTCATGATGGATAAAAAAATAAACAAACAAAGAAACACTCATATGGACCTCAGTTCAATTCTAATCAGGAAAAAAAACTTAAAAGATTATGAAAATATATATAATATATAATTAGGTATATAATTAATTGGGGGATAATGTTGTTTAAAATGGTAATAAAATCTTTTCCTATATGTATTTTGAAATAATGTACATCTAAAGCTAAATTTTTTTCGAATAATGATGTTACATATCGATTACAACTGAAACACACTTAATATATAATATCTATCTATCTATCTATCTATCTATGTAAATATCTATGTAAATATCTATCTATATCTATTATTATTACAACTATAAATAGTAGTTATATATAGAATGTGCAAGAGATATTATCCCCAGAAGTATATTATGGACCAAGAGCCATGATTTGCATATCCTTAGGATTAATCCATGATCTCTTGATTATGAGTGTCTCACATTTGCCACTTGGGCTAAGGCTAAAACTAATTAATTCCCAAACAAACTTCACATTTGCCACTTGGGCTAAGGCTAAAGCTAATTATTTCCCAAATAAACGGAAGAATATATATATATATATATATTATGCGATTGACAGGTTGCTAGCTATGCACTTCAATGGAAGATGGCTATTACTTCTTGTTGTTGATAGCTTCTGAAATAATGGCATCTAAATAACAGACGAAGATAAAGAAAGGAGTACAATAATTCATGTCTCTTTGGCCCATCATTAATTATAAGAAGGAAAGCAGGAAACTGCATTGGCCAAATATATAGTTTCATCCCTCAACTTTACTCGATTAACCTCTAAAATTTCTAAAATTTTATTATATTATATTTAATTTTTAAATTTTTATTTTAATCCTACTTAACTTCTATAATACACAAAATCAAAATATTTTAGAAACCAATATAAATATGTATACAAAAAAAAATTATATAAACTAAAATAATATTTAATAAAAAGTGAATATAATTAAAAGCAAAAATTTCTAATTTTTTAATATGGGTTTTTAATTTTATTTATAATGTTTTGAAGCTAATTTTAGTAATTTTTTGTATTTAAAATTATTAAAAATTAAATTTTCATTTATTTTGATATTATGTAAGTTAAATAGAATTAAAAAATATAAATTAAAAAGTAAAAAAAATAAAATAAAAAATAAAATTTGAATAAAAAATAATAAAATTAAAGAGTGTCAAAAATTAATTGTATAAAGCCAAGGGTAAAAGTATGTGTTCAACCTTTTTATTCAATAATCGTTGTCTCCTTGACCCACAGTTTCTGAACTTTTTATGATTTTTTTGTGCAGGTTAAAGAAGTAATGGACAAAAGAAATGTGCAAAACCCTTTTTTTTTTTACTTCATTTTTTATCTCCTTAATTGAAATTTTTCTACATTTACTTGTCTATATCAAATTTTTTATGCGTTAAATTATTTATTAAAAAGTTTGGATTGTAAAATAGATAATTGATTATTTATATTTTAAGATTATATCTAATTAATTTTTTTACAATATTTTTAATTAATTTGATTTTTATTTTAAATTTTTTAATAGAAAAAAATGATATTTTTTTGAGCTTGATGAAGTGGTTAATTCACTGCCACAAAGGGAGAAAGTAAGAGGTTTGAACCATCATTTCCATACATAAATGTCCACACCTTTATTTTTTTTAACTACTTAGATGAAATAAAAGTACATCTAAATGAAAATAATAATAAAAATAATAGTATAATGAAGAAGTTACAAAATAAAATTTCATTACAATTATGAAATTTTTTATTATTATTCTTCAATTGCATTGACAAAACTCTTTTTATTTGTAACTCGCAATTTATACCCTGCACTCAATAATTTTATTTAGTCATAAATTGACTTTTTAGCTTTTGAATTAGTCTTCTTGTAGAAGCACGAATAAAAATTTTACAACAAGCAGATATATAAATTCCATTATAGAAAATAATAAAAATCCTATTAAGGGCAATAACTTCTTGAAGGAAAATTCAAAAATTGCAATAAGAAAACAAATTAGAGATCTTATTTTTGATTTTTTACTAAAATGAGCCCAAATAAAATTATTAAGAATTTAAGTAAAATATTTATTTTCACCATTTCTCTTCTAATTTATATGTAAATCATTCAATGTAATCAGAAAATTGATAAAAATTAGAGTATTTATGTTTTTAACTATATAGATTATTGTAAGTTTAGAATTGCGTTGATTGTAAAAATATGTGGTTAATAAAAAATTTTATTTGCTTAATATAGTGCTCCTTATTTATTAAAAGTTTTGCTTTAGTTAAAAAATTTAAAATTTAAAATTATTAATTTCAAAAGCTACATTATTATAAATATTTAATTAGGAAATTAATTTTAGTGAATTACAAATCTCTTAATGGTTTGGATGCCAAGGATTTGGCGAGTTGTTATACTATGGACCCGTGTCCATATTGCAATATGGACCAGGGGTCCTTACATGTGCGAGAGATGAACACACACTTTTTTATTTTTTTCTCCGCGTTATAGCCTCAACACTCTGTCTCGTCCAACTCTCTACATCTTCTGTACCCTGCAACATCTCTCACCCTTCACCCAACAAAGCACTGCAATGTCTTTTGGGGCTTCAAGAATCCTAATTGATGATCGGCCATTGATGTCTTGCCTCTTCAAGAATCCTACAAAGTGCCTCTACTTCTTCTTCTTCTTCTAGTACTGATTTGGTTGCCAAAGCTGCCCTTGCTGCTACTGATTGTCAAGCTGGTTTCAAAGGGATTTCATCGCCACCTGATCTGGCTAACAGGAATAAAGATTTAAATGGTCTCTGCCAAATATGTGGAATCGTTGCCAAATTGTTCATTGGACTGTTATGAATAATATATAGTATGTGTTCATGTTCATCAAATATTGATCTTGATCTTCATCTAATAATAAGGTAAATTTTTATTTACTACCTTTATATAATAATTGATTTTTACATTTGGGTGGTGCTTGGAGCAAGTGGGTAATGTTTGAAGCCGTTGTAGTGTTTGTTGGTGGTTCTGAACTATATCACGGGAATAGGAATAAATTAAACTGTGATAGAAGATTATAATATGGACCAAAGAAACATGAACTTGAAGTGTATAGTTAATGGAATTTTATCTTGTGTTCAATGAATTTATAGTTTTTTCTATGAACCTATATAGAATAATGAACTAGAGTAATAAAGGTGATGAATCTATAGTTGATAACTAATGAATCTTCTTGATTTAATCAATAAACCTTCACATTTTTATTGACTGTGAGTTTGCAAATGAATACTGGAGAATGAGTTTATCGAGTGGTTTGTTTCAATGCTTAAAGTGAACAACATGGAACAAAATGAAAAATTCTATTTATTGCTTTGGAGTATTTGGAACCAAAGGAATAGAATTATGTGGCAAAATGAGGATGCTAATGCTATCAGGTGTGTCAATTATGCTGAGATTTTCTTCATATGTATCAACTTGCAAATGGACAAGAGAATGACAGTCAGAGAAGTAGCCGACCTGCTGGTTCTGTTAAGTGGGCGTTACCACCTCCAAGATTCCTAAAACTTAATATAGATGCAGCTCTCTTTTCATCAAGGAGGCAAATAGATTTTGGAATGATTTTAAGAGGATAAACTGGTAATTTTATCACTGGAAAGGCTAAAATCACACTAGGCATGTTATCTCCTTATTTGGCATAAGTTTTATGTCTTAAGGAGGCCCTAAGTTATATTAAAGTAGCTCAATGAATGAATGTTGTTATTGAAATGGATGCCAAGGTTGTTGTAGATGACCTGCACTCAAATAGTCTAAACATAATAGAGTATGGCTAAGTTATTGAACAGTATAAGCAAAGTCTCCTTGATTGTCAAAATGTGACTGTGGTTTTTGCATGTAGAAGAGTTAACAATGCAGTTCATTCCATCGCAAGGGTAGCAGATTCTCTTCCAAATATCAAGAAATAAATGGAATGTGAAATATTCCCAGTGAATTTTGAAGTGTATAGTTAATGAATTTGTATATTGTTTTTAATGAACTTATAGTTTTTTACTGATGAACCTATATAGAATAATGAATTATAATATTAAAAAATGATGAACTGATAGTTAATAACTAATGAATCTTCATGATTTAATCAATGAACCTATTTTTTTGACTAATTAACTTATTAATTTTTATAATATTAATTGGTATATATTCTGTTTTGATCTTTTTATTGTATTTTGTTTCAGATCTTGTAATCCTTTGATAGCAGATAGATGCCCATGTATTCTTTCTTATATTAATATCAATCCAACTAGAATCTCCAGTTAATCAATAAATTAGAACTAAGAAATATCAGAGAAGGGCGGTTGCTACGAGCTAAGCTAGACTTTGGTTATTTATCAGATGATAATGGTGTTGTGCTCAACGAGAAAGCAACCAACATTTTTAGGTGTGGTGACTGGTGTTTCTTGGAGTTATATGAGTAAGGACTTCTTTTGAGCTTGTTAGCTTATAGTAACAATAGCATCATATTATAGCAATTTATTTTTTCTTTAGCAAATTTTAGTTTAGACTTCAGATAGATTAGACCTGCATCTACTCCTTGGACATGCTACTTTGCTACATGTAGCAATATATTTAGCAATGAAAAAACATCCAGGTAGCTATGCCAATGGGGTGAAGACAACATTCATATGAGAACTTGATTCATGAACCTAATATATGTAAACCAAGACATTTTACTTTGCACTTCTTAAATTTATTCCTTATTTATCCACAAGAAGAGCTCCAATTGGCACTACTCAAAACTCCAGCAAGCATAAACCTTTTCCTGGATAGAGTAAATACATCGTAGTAACCTTAATTTTCTCATAAACTAAATTTCATTGGATGATTCTTGTCCACAGATCGCTTACCTGTCAATAGCTCAAGAAGTACCACCCAAAAACTGAACACATCGCTTATAGTTATCAAGTGGCCTAAAAAAAGATTATGGGTTCATTAACTTTTAATTGTAAATTCATTGATCCTCAATGAACATATAGGTGAAAATCAATGAATCTACAACAAAGTTCATTGAACATCACCTAAATGTTCATTGATTTTCACCTGTAGATTCATTGATCTGCACTTGCAGTTTCAGATCATAGTTGAATTATTTTTCACATAATTCATTAACTTTTAACTATAAATTCATTGATCCTCAATTAACATACATGTGAAAATCAATGAATCTACAATAAAGTTCATTGAACTTCACCTAAATGTTCATTGATTTCCACTTGTAGATTCATTGATCTACAGTAGCAGTTTCAGATAATAGTTGAATTATTTTTCATATAATTCATTAACTTTTAACTGTAAATTCATCGATCCTCAGTGAACATACAAGTGAAAATCAATGAATCTACAGCAAGGTTCATTGAACTTCACCTAAATGTTCACTGATTTTCACTTGTAGATTTATTAATATGCACTTGCAGTTTCATATCATAGTTGAATTATTTTTTACACAATTATTTTTCAGATGACAATCTTTGAGTTTGTTGAGTACATCTAACACGTCTAGCTTTTTTTCTTTAATTGATTCAGCACTTTTAAATAACCCCAACCCAATTGCTTTTGTAGCCAAGTCAATGGCAAAAATCTCATAATCCTTTGGATATAAAGAGCACAACACTCTCTTGGTTTCTTCAATTCCAAATAATCAAAACTCAACTGAAGGCATTTATAAGCATTTTCATCTTCTTCGAAGTCTCCAATTTTAGGATACTTATACTTTTTCAGATTTACCAGCGCCCACGTCCAAACATGGGGATCTTGTTTACCCTTCAAAGCATGCCCAACTGAGATAATGGCTATAGGTAAATTATTGCATTTTTCTTGAACTTTCGTTGCCTCTTTCATCAATGTAGAGTCCTTAATACCCTCAATACATGACTCTGCTTAAACAGATTCCATGCTTCTTCCACCTTTAAAAGGCTTAGGTCAACAATTGCTTGATAGTTCATAGAGTGACAAGTGAATTAGCGGAGGAGGTGGCCGACGAGTCATCGGTGGAGGAAGCGTCTTTGATGTCGTTTGCATTGACAAAGTTGAAGGAAGACGAATGGAGTGAGAATGTGTTAGTACAAGAAGAAAAAGCTACATCGGTAAAAAAAAATTAGGAAGCGTGTTTTCACACGTGTTATGGACCTCTGATCCATGTTGCAATATGGATAGGGGTCCATGATATAATTTGCAAGGATTTGGCCTTTGGATTTGGTTTGGGCCAAATCTTCAAACAAACTTAAAATTGGATTTGGATTTGGGCCAAATCCATCAAGAATTTTACAGCCCAAAAACTATAGATTTTAAATAACATAAGTATACTAGTTATTTCAAATCCAAATCCTCTCTTAACCTAATTCATAGTTCTCATTTAAAAAAAATCATCTGATAGCTGTAAAATCTACAACAATAGTAGACGTTCTCCACCATCCAGAGATCATCAACGTGATAGAGCCCCTTCACCGCCGGCTACTTGACGTTGACGTCCTTTTCACAGTGAGTATATTTTTTTTTGATAGTTGTTATTCATTTAATTTGATTAATTAATTTGTTCCTTTTGTATCGTAGAAAGCTAGCAAATCGATTTTTAATAGTTGGTGCATGCTAATGTTTAAATAGTTATTGTTTGGAATATATCATTTACAGCTGTAGATTCATGTCAAATTTTCAGCACAATTAATTGAATACTAGCAACTGGGAATTGACTAAATAAATAGAATCGAATTCAGTTGTTGCTTTTCTTTCCAAATGCTATGAGTTGATAGTCGTTGTAACTCGTCGATATCTAATTTATCTGGTTCCTTCTTATTTGGCAGTGACTGATTCTAAAAGCTTCAACAATAGTGTAGCTGAGCAACACGTTAGTTGCATTTCTTTTCAAATTTCATACAACAGTATTGAGTAGCTCTTTTTATAAAATTATTAGCACAAATAAAATTATTAATTATTACAGATTAGCACACATATAACATAAAATTATTATTATTACAAATTAGAAGTTAAACTTACATTAGTGCCAAAAAATTTTGTATTGGTGAAAGTGAAAGCCATGAATCATAGACATTGTACCTAACTAAGGATGCACCAATAGCTCCTCTCATTAAAAACCTAAAGCAGCATGTGGAATAATATACTTGGATCATCTACTAGAGACATATAATGAATTAAATTTAGTATTTATTAAATAAGGTGCTCATTTGACTTATCACCAATAATTATTAATTAGCACTCTCACAGTCTCTCACCTTATCATTTTTCAGAACCATTTCATTGCTTAAAACATGATCCATTCAAAATGTTATTATATAGAACATATACTACAATAATTGGTAACAAGCATTGATTTTAATCATTAATTAATTAATGCAACTAGTATGAACTTGGTGAATTAAACGACTAACCAACACAGATAATTTTTGACTTTATTGTTATGATCATTATTG
>CATIWM010150375.1:0-29357 GCA_949671775.1 Mallotus repandus
AAAGAGAAAAGGAAGAGAAAATAAAAAAAATAATGAAGAAATAAGAAGAATACAAATAGAATAAAAATAAAAAAAAAATTAAAAATTGGTACTCCTGAAAATAAAATAAATATTTATATAATTAATGAAAAAATAAGGTATTTTATTGAAAATTGAAGTTCAAAAATGGTATATTTATATTATTAATATTTTGCCTAGGGGTGGCAAAGGCTCAGCTAGGTATTGGACAGATTTTAATTTAGTACGATTTTTTTCCATTACAAGGGGATTAGAGACCACAGTAAACTTAATTAAGTGTTAATAAGAAAATAAGCAAATAATTAGCATTAAGTCAAGTACTATTCTCTGGCTTCCATTTCCCTATTATATAAATGGCTGGCACCCAGCTAAAGCTTCTCAACCAGCAAAGCGAAGTAAACATATAGTGCAGCTAGAGCTCTCTTTTGAGCAATCTGCTCTTTTTATTTGTTTTGAGTAGATCACGTCGAGAAAGAGAAGCTCTTGGTTTAAATTTTCTGTTAGTTATAAGATATGGCCTTCCACTTGACATGGGTTTTTGCTTTTGGTGTTTTAGGTAATAACTATAATTCCTTCCCTTGCTTCTATGATATATGCAAATGACCATTTCCATCACAAGAAGCTAATGCTTGTTTACTTTAATTTGAATAGGTAATATCATCTCATTTATGGTCTGCCTTGCTCCAATGTAAGTGCTGTGTAACTCAAGTTTTATGCATACTATAAACTGGACATATATATGATAAACTTACTAATCATTGATAGAGAGCTAACATATAATGATGTATTGCAGACCAACCTTTTATCTAATTTGCAAGAAGAAAACAAGCGAAGGGTTTCAATCTATTCCTTATGTGATTGCATTATTTAGTGCATCACTTTGGTTGTTCTATGCAATTTTTGCAAATGATGCCACCCCTCTCATCACCATCAACTCCTTCACATTTTTTATGGAGACTGCTTACATTGCAATATACCTTTTCTATGCAGTCAAAAAGGATAGGGTACGCATATATGTATATTTTCCATAGATCAATTTAGTTGCAAATTTCACCATTTTTAATTACTAAATAACTCTTTGGTTAGTTGGGTAATTGAGGGTTAATTTTGGTGCAGATTTTCACCACGAAACTTGTGCTTTTGCTCAATGTTTTTGCGTTTGGAATCATATGTGTTATAGCAATGTTCCTAACTCATGGCCAAAATCGCGTTAAACTTCTTGGATGGATATGTATGGTGTTTGCTCTATCTGTATTTGCTGCTCCTCTTGGCATTGTGGTAAGCTATTCTACATTTATATACATGCACACTTATATTAAAGAGAATAGAAAATTCTTTTCTTATATATATAGGAACCCATGATCAATTAGTTTCCAAATTAATTTATAGTATTCATTATGATTCGATATTCAGAGAAAAGTGATCAGAACCAAAAGTGTCGAGTTCATGCCATTCTTTTTATCATTCTTTCTCACCTTGAGCGCAGTCATGTGGTTCTTCTATGGCTTTCTGAAGAAAGACCTTTACGTTGCTGTAAGTAGTCTTTATTTTGATTACATTATCTATTATGAGTCAATATCAGAAGCTGGTCGCGTTAACATTAACATTACAAACAGGTTCCAAACATTCTGGGATTCATATTCGGTATTCTCCAGATGATTCTTTATGTGATCTATAGGAAACCAAATAAAACTGTGAATCAAGACCAAAAATCGAACGAACTACCTAATCAACACAACATCATTGACGTTGCGAAGCTGGGTGCAACAATCACCTGCTGCGAACTAAACACAGTAACTACTGTTCCACTGGGCAGGAACGATCGCGATCAAGAACAGCAGACCAGGCAAATCAACGCAGACGACAAGGATGCCTACAACAAAGTTTAGCAACAAGCTAGACAATCATGCATGTTGATGTTGTATTGTAATATTAATTAATAATATCTTCGCATGCAACTGCGATTATATTATAATATCTTATGTCTAATTATAATTAATTAAAGAACTTAAAAAAGAGGAAAAGTAAGTTTTTTTTTTGTCATTTGATATCTTTCGATATTCTCAAATACGTGTAATGTAAATTAATCTGTTTTTTGAGAAAAGAATAAAATATAATTTTACGAAATAATATGCGATCTTTTCAATTTGTTGTTTAATTAAGATATTTACTTTATGATATATGAACCTGATCAAAAATTTGATTTTTCTTTTTTCTAATTGTCTTTTGGGCATGTTTGGTTAAGCTGTTAACTATTAGTCGGTAGCTGTTATTGTTAGCTAATAGTTGATAGCTGGTAGCTGATTAATGTTATATATTTTGTGAAATCATTTACAGCTGCTGATGTTTATATGTTACATGACTATTATAAATATTAATTAATTTTTTAAATTTTTAAATTTTATATTTATTGTAATTTATTTATCTATTGAATTGTATTTCATTATACATATTAATATTAATAAATATTTTATATTTATAATTTTTAAATATTGAAAATAATATGCTTAATAATAATAATAATAACTTAATATCTTTTGTGTTTGTGTGTGTATATATATAAAGGAAAAAATTAACATATAGAAATATAGCTATTAGTTTAATTTAAAGAGATAAGGATATTTAAGTAATTATATTTGAAGGGCCTTTCTTTTTCCGTCATGGATTATGTCAGCCACCAGGAGATGTTTTCTTCTGGTCCAGCCAATCCACCTTCCAAACAATCCTATGCAATGGTTGTCGTAAAGTCTACACCTGCTCTTTTATCAGTCAATGATATCACTACAACCAATAAGGGAGGATTTATTGCAATTAAAATCAATTAAGATTTATGCGAACAATAGTTGATGGCTTGTCAACATGCGTTGATAGCTAGGATCATTCTTTCGAAAGGGGAGGCTCCATGGAAGGTAGTTGATTTAAAGGCAAAAATCATGACAATACGGGGTCTTAAAGATAATTGGTGACTGATTTCATTGGGTTGTGGCTTTTACCATGTGATCTTAAACAATCGTACAGATAAGAACTCTGTTTGGAGTCGTGGTGCAATTGCTTTAAAACCAGGAATTCTTCGGCTTTAGCATTGGACCCCGGACTTTGATCGTTCCTCTCAAAAATCATCAAACACTCAAGCTTAGGTCAGATTCTATAAGATCCCTTGGGAATATTAGCATCGGCAAATCCTAGCTTCAATTGCTAAAGGCATTGGAGTCCCTCTAAAGATCGATAATGCAACTCTAACCGGAGAATTTGGTCATTATGCTCGCGTTCTTATTGAAATTGATTTGTCTTCATCTTGACCAGAGAATCTTATTGAACGCATTGGGAATTTTTTTTTCATTGATGTTGTTTATGAAAACTTACCCTGCTTTTGCAATATATGCTCTAATGTTGGCCATTCATCTCAAGATTGTCGTACGGGGAAAAAACTATCTAAATCTAATGTTGCTCATCCACAAACAGAAAAACCTGAAGAGCCGAAGTGAGTTTGGAAACCAAAAACTAATTCAGCTTCAGTGGTTCCTGTAAGTAATGCATTCCAGTAGCTCCAATCCGGAACTAATGTTGGTAATATAAGTGGCGGGGTCATTCCCATCATTGATGATGGTCTGTCAAAAGACATCGCTGATCAGTCAGTTCAAGCTACGGTTGCTGAATCCTTTTGTCCAAACAGACAAATGGCTGATGAGAATGCTTCTAATCTAGAACATGATGTTATGCTGCAACATGATCATTTGTTTCATAATTCTGATGATGATACAACAAGGACTCCACATAAAGTCTCACGGGTGGGTGAAGCGGATTTATAAGAGGAGCCCTGGACAACAGTCACGAGAAAAAGGTACAAGATAATTCTAAATAATATAAAGTAACTTTATCCAAGAGAGTTACAAGAGAGCTAGAAAAATTAAATTTGTAAAGTAACTTTGGGTCCTTACAGGGATTTTAGTTCTATTATTGATGATTGTTTACTTTCGGACATCCCCACTCGTGGTGCTCAATTTACTTGGACTAACAGTAGGAATGGAATTAATCGTGTGAGAAACGGTTATCTGTCGATTCTGTTTTCAAGCAATGTGGATTACTCACTCGGACCTAAGGAATTTTATTTCTAACTCATGGATTCTTTCTTTGGATTCTCTTCATCCTACGCAGCTTCTCGGTGCTAAGTTGAGGAGGTTGCGAACTGGGCTTAAAACATGGAACCATGAGTGTTTTGGTCATCTTAATGAGAATATTAATCGAGCTTCCTTGGTTTTGCAAGACATTCAATCCAAAATTTCCTTCAATGGCATTTTTGATGACCTTCATCAAAGGGAAATTCAAGCTCATGTAGACTTAGATCATTGTCTTACTCAGCAAGAAATTTTCTACAGGGAACACAATGGAATTTAGTGGTTAGCAGTGGGGGATTGAAACACCTCTTTCTTTCATCAGTAATTTGTTAGAACTACTTCTAAGTAGGGAATTCACCATCTTAAAGTTGATGGCGTGATAACAGATGATAAAACAATTACAGAGCAACACATTCTTAATTTTTATCAAAATATTTTCAGGGCGGATCATGCAGTGTCATCTGATATTCAATTAATTAGATCGATCATTCCTCATTTGGTTACTGAAGCTAAAAATTCTCATCTTCTTTCTTGTCCTTCTGAAGAGTAAATTAAGCACACAGTGTTTCATATGGATGCTCATTGTGCCCCTGGGCTTGATGGTTTCACTGGAAATTTTCACAAAACTTATTGGGAGATTGATAAAGTTGATGTTTGTGTAGCTGTTCGCAGCTTCTTTCTTACTGGCATGGTCACCACCGGTATGAATTCTAGCATTGTCACCAATTTCGCCCAATTGTTCTTTGTAATTTCACTATTAAAATTGTCACCAAGATTTTAGCGAATTGTCTTGCTCTAATTGCTAAAAAAATTACTTTTTGTAATCAGTTTGGGTTTCTTCAAAATCGAAACATGTCAAATTGTATAGTAAGAGCTTCTGAAGGTGCTAATTTAATTAACAAAACCTGTTTTGGAGGTAATATGGCTATGAAGATTGATATTAGATACTTTTGGGTTGATATTAGATACTTTGGGTTTTCTCTAACTTTCAGAGACTGGATTCTTAATTTGTTTTTATCTTCAAGACTTTCCATTATGATTAATGCGAATGTTCATGGTTATTTCTCTCGTTCTAGAGGTGATAGACAAGGGGATTCCCTTTCCCCTCTCATGTTTTGCTTGACAAAAGATTTTCTTAGTACATTAATTTCTTCTAAGGTTGCTCATGGCCTCATTACGACTATGAGATATACTAGGAATGATTTTTTGCTAATGCATTTTCTTTATGCTGATAATGTTTTGCTTTTTGGGAAGGCTACAGCTAAAAATATCAGGGCTATTGATGACACTTTCAAACTTTATAGTCTTATCTCCGGTGAAGCAGTTAATTGGTGCAAATCATAAATTTATTATGGCTTTGCAATTCCTGAGCACTGTATTACAAAGTTTCATCAAATTGTGGAAATAAAAAGGGGTGTGCTTCCTTTTTTGTATCTTGGTGTGCCTTTATTTCCTGGTGCCCCACAAAAATAATGGTTGAAGCCTATTGCTAACAAAGTTTGTAGTAAATTTTCTAAATGGAAGGGTAATTCTTTTTCTATGGCTGGATGTTTAACATTGATTCAATCAATCATTACTAGTTCTCTATTGCATTCTTTTGCTATTTATCATTGGCCTCAATCCTTGCTTTTGTAGATGGAGCGTTGTATGAGAAAATTTTTGTGGGCTGGTTCTATTCATGACAAAAAACTTGTTACGGTTCCTTAGAAACTCACCTGTCTTCCCATTAAAGAAAGAGGTATTGGCATTAAACAATTACAGTCTTTGAAGGATGCTATGTTGAGTGAGTTTGCATGGAAAGTGATTACCTCTCAGGATTATCGTATTAATGTTCTTCGTCAACGGTTCTCTTATTTTAATTCTTCTATTTGGTTTTCCATTAAGAGGATTTATTCTTTTCTTCAGTTTGAGGTGAAGTGGTTCATTGGGGAAAATAGTCATCTCAAATTTTAGTCTGATGCTTGGATTAATCCTATAGTTACTGATAAACTTGGCATGTCTATTTAAGTTTAGAGAGGGTTAGTTAACCAGGTATCGGATTATCTAATTATTGACAACTGGGAGATATCACATATTCCGAAAGATAATAACATTGCTGTTGTTTCTTCTATTCACAATGAGACAGATTTATGTGTTTGGACTACTATTGATAGCAGACTTCATACTGTTAAAAATATGTATAATCACCTTCGATTTTAAAGACAGATGGTTCCTTAGTAACGGTTCATTTAGAAGGAATTTCTTCCTCTATCTAGATCCTTGGTGTGTTGGCGAGCTATTTTGGGTTATCTTCCCACTAAAGATAATCTTTCCAAAAAAGGCCTTCAATTTGCCTCTCGGTGTTTTTTGTGTGCTGCTCATGCAGAGAGTCATTCTTACTTGTTTATCTCTTGTCCTTTTTATTCTTCAGTTTGGCAAGCTATTGCATCTCTCTTTGGAAAAAGAATTAAAACTTCTGGTTCAGTATCAGATTTGATTCTTGACGCTATAAAACATGATCTCAGCTCATAAGTTGCAATTTTATGGTCTTCGACTATTCTTAGTGTTATTGTTATTATTTGGAAAACCAGAAATTTGGCAATCTTTGATGATGACAAACCAAATATTGATTTAGCTCTTTGTTCTATATGCAATTTGATAAAGGAAGCTGACTTCTTTCACATGGGCAATATGTTTAATTCAGTGGAGGAACTTCGAATTCTCAGGCTGCTGAATATTAAAGGAATCCTAAGGAGTGCTCCAAAAATTATTTTCGTGCAGTTGCAAACTCCTCCTCCTTAGTGGATCAAGGTCAACACCGATGGCTCCACCTTGGGCACTCCAGGTCCGATAGGCATTGGCGGAATCTTCAGAACCATGATGGGTTTTCCTCATGGATTTTTTGCTTTTTCTGTCGGAGACGAATTTGCTTTCATATCAGGAATGCGTGCAACTACATATGCAGTCCAAATTTCTTAGAACAAAGGATGGCACTCATTATGGTTGGAATGCAAACCCGCCTATGTTATTCAGCTCTTTTGATCAAATTCTAGATAAGTCCCTTGGAAATTACAGCAGCAATAGCTACAATGTCTGCATTTTGGCTCTCAAATGCAGTTTCGCGTTTCCGACATTTTCAGAGAGGGAAATGCCGCTGCTGATGCTCTTGCAAAGTTTGGCGTTTCTACAACTACCAACCAGTGGTGGGACTGTTCACCAGATTTCTGTAATAGTTTCATTTGTTCTAATTTTAATAGGCTTAGTTCCTATTGTTTTATTAGCTGCGTTTAAGTAGCATGTTTCTTGCTATTATTTGTAACAACTATCTATTTTCCTTTAATTTTATTTTTAGGCAACAGGAATATGATGCCTAAGCAAAGAGTGTGTCAACCTAGTTAAGATGCTTAAGTGCGTTATTGATTCCTAAACTCCAGCATTTTACATAAAAAAGTAATTGCATTTAAATAGATGAGGTTAATTAAGTGATTTTATTTAGATATATGGGAGTTGTTCATAAAAGCACTAAATTGGAGCTACTACGAACCGGACTAATTGGGTGTTGAACAGCTAACAACTTTTTTTAAAAAAAAATTAACCAAATTAGAACAGAACAGCTACCAGCTGCATTCCAATAGCTAAAACAAACACCCCCTCTGTCATAATTAACTTCCTAATTTGCTTAGCTTTCTTAGCCGTTTATAGAGATTGTAATTCTTCTCTTATTGCTCACATTGAATGAAAAAAACATTCTCAACTTTGTCTTATTTGGTCTAGATTCTAAAATTCTTCTTGTTATCAGAGCTCTTGTGAGCAATAAGATTTTTTTCTTTCTCAATGGCTGCCATCCCTCACAACGTTAGCAACTTCATTATTCTCAAATTGAAACAAGGTAATTACCCACTATGGCATGAGCAAGTTTCAACTCTTGCCGAAAGCCAAGGTCTGGCTTGACATCTCACTGGAGAAACAACTGAACCAATCATAACTTCTGAATCAACTAAAGAAACATCCAATAATTCCACATCAACAACAGAAAAAATCACAGAAAAGGTGATTGCATAGACCAGCTCCTTCATGGATGGCTCATTGGCACACTTTCTGGGGAAGCACTTGACCTTGCCATTGGTCAAGAAACAATAAAATCTGTTTGGAATACTCTAAAGGAAGCTTATGCATAAGACTCTCAAGAGAGAGAGTCCACTCTTCGTCAGTAATTGACTTATCTATACAAAGATGACAACACAACCATTGGTGAGCACATTCATAATTTTAACAAAAATCAATGACAACTTAGTAGCAATAGAAAGTCCTGTAAGAGATAAAGTCAAGGCTTTTTCTATTCTCACTAGTCTAGGGCAAAAATATGAATCCTTCACCACATCCATGTTAAAGCCACCACACCCAACCTCTACTGTATTGGTATCTTTGTTGCAAGGCTATGAACAGTGCCAAAATTGGTTCACTACCAATGCTCCAACTCACCACTTGTCCTTTTATGGTCAATAACAATAAAACTTTTCCACTAATTGCAGACCTTAAAGCAACTTCAACTCAAATGGTCGTGGTTTTCAAGCCCATTATCTGACCTATAATAATCAAGGAAATAACAATTTCAGTCAACAACTATCTTACAACAACACCAAGCAAGATATCAAAAATTGGAATCCACCTCCTTCAGGACAGCGTAGAATGACACCAACTGAAAGAGAAATGTACAGAAATAAAACCTGTCAAATTTGTGTTGTCACGGGCCGTATTGCCAAAATCTGTTGGCATCTATCTAAACATTCTCAAAACCAAAATGAAATTCCAAAGGCTCTAGCTACACTCACACTTGAAAATACTGTCTTCAACATGGAATGGACATCAGACACGGGAGATTCACATCATGTGACAGGTAATGCTGGTATGTTAAAAAATATACGTCCCTACCTTGGTGATGATTATATTTTAATTGGAGATGGTTCCTTACTAGCAGTTAACTCCATTGGTGATGCTTACATTAAAAATGGGACTCAAGTCTTACCTCTCACAGATGTCTTGCATGTACCACATCTAAAACAAAATTTACTATATATAGGTTAGCTTAGTTATAATTATCCTTTGAACTGTGAATTTTCTAATGTTGATTTTTCTATTGAGGAATGAAAGATAGGTCACAAAGTGATGACAGGACAACAAAAGGGTGGTTTATATGAATTACATTATTCACATCGATTCAGATCTGGTACAGTTGAAGTGTGACATTAGCGACTAGGACATCCTCAAACATCTACTCTTCAGTTACTTTAATGTAATGGAGTGATTGATGTTCAAGGATCTATTAACCCGCATTCATTTTATGATAGTTGTTAATTAGCTAAGCTTAGCAAATTACCATTCTCTTGTTTCTGATAATTCTAGTTCATCTATTTTTAGTAAAATATATTGTGATTTATGGGGAGTCATCGATTTTTTCTCTTGGTAAATTTCATTATTATGCATGCATAGTTGATGATTTCTCTCGCTATACATGGATTATTCCTCTTAGAACAAAATAAAGTTTTGTTGATGCTTATTTAGCCTTTGAACAATATGTCGCAAGACAATTTGAGAAAAAAATTAAAATCTTTCACTATGATTATGGAGGAGAGTTTATTAACTCAAAGCTCAGCTCTCGTTTCCAAGCCCAAGGGACCATTCATCAAATTTCTTGTCCCCACACTCTAGGAAAAATAGGTATGGCTGAGCATCATCATAGAACGATTCGTGAACTAGGTATGGCAATTTTATTTCGCTGGGGTGCTCCTTTATTAATGTGGATCAAATGGCCTTGGCGTACATGGATGGGTTTGATAGAGTCCAAGTGCGCAAGCGGGCTTCAACGGGCCATAACTTCTAGCACAGGATGAACTGTGGGAGCTACAAGATATCAAATCGAAGATAATTCAGAGATCTACAACGGGAGCAACAGGCTATGCCTGTTGCACACCAACTTTTTCCTCTAATTCGATTGTTTTGGGCCTCAATTTTCCATTTAAAGTTTTAGTTCGTGTGTCGTATATTTTTGGGATATTTTTGGGATATTGTCGGTATTTTGCTTCTCTGTTTTAGGGTTTTCGTTTGTAGCCCTATTTGTTTGTCTTTTTTATTGTGGTGGGATAGTTTTCGTTGTTTTAATAATTAGAGATTATTTTATCCCAAATTAAGTGCGATTTGGATGCCTAATTCCTAGTAGTTGTGCGCAATTCAATAGGTTTTTAGAGGATTGTTTGGCGGTATTCGTGCGCGATTCAACGCCTAGCAATATAGTTATCTCGTTCTTGTAAGTTTCCGCTACGTCATTTATATTTATGGTTGAAGCATTTACAGCTACTATTTTTTTCCTTAATTGTTTACTATCAACTGCGCTTGACTCAGAAACACCTTATTTCAAATTTTAGGGGGTACATCCGAATAACTCTTTTTTAAGGGTATTTAGCTCAAGGTGTTTTCCATATACTTGGGACATTCGAAAAAAAAAATTTGATCCAAAGATTATACCATGTATTTTTCTGGGCTTTAATATTTGACCTAAAGGCTATAAGTGTTTTCATCCACCAACATAAAAAATAATTGTTTCCTGACATGTAGTGTTTGATGAGACCAAATTTTCTTTTCAAGAACAATAAAGCCATAATTCTAATATCTCAAAAGATCAATGGATAAGTATTTTTTATTTATGGACTACTCTTCCTATTCCTAACAATAATTCTTCAACGTTGCCTTCAGTTATTTATGATTCACATCTCCCATCGGCTGAACTACCACAATCGAGTGCCTCACTTGAAGCACCCTTTGAACCTACCACTCTTTTTCTTACATAAACAGTTTTATCTACAATGACAACTCCATCTTTCGTACAAGAAGATTTAGCAATAATATCTGCCAAACCTCTTCCATAGGACAACCTGGAGTCCGCTAATCCTCACCAAAAAGCATCTGAAACACTTGATCTCTCAGCCCCATCAGAACCTCAACCTTAACGAATGATCACCAGATCTCAACTTGGCATTCATAAACCAATTCCTAAATATGCTCTTACTATTGCTATGCAAGATATTCTAAGACTTCCATGCTTAGTTAAACTTGCTCTTAGCCATGATGGTTGGCGAGCAGCAGCTTATTCCTCGTGATCCAAAAATGCATATGATTTGTTCCAAATGGGTGTTCAAGCCAAAGCTTAAACCAAATGAAACATTTGATTGTCTCAAAGCCTAACTTATTGCAAAAGGCTATCGCCAGTTTGATGGCATAAACACTAAATGATGTTGCAAACCAGATGAAACTATTTGATCATCAGTTGCAAAAGCATGATAGATTATACTGACACTGTCACACCCCATCCTCTATCACAAGGATCAGTATGACTAAAAACTAAAACTTTTTGATCAACCAAGATCACTATAAATAAAATACTTCTAAGAATCATTACAAGACTTAATGTTTACTAAATACAGTTAAAGTAACTTTTTCTTTAGCTATACAATAGCTTTGAAGGCTTCCCATTAAACAAAATTATCCAAAACCACTAGAGTTTATTAGTTCAATCTCTATGTATGAAGGTCGAACGAAGCCATACTTTCTAATACTCAATCTGTCATAGTAATTGAGCTGATTTAGCTTTTATAAATTTCTTTATAGTCATCTAATTGGGTTGAAATTTTTACAGCGTATACTAGACACATAAATGTAACTTTGTGTAAAATTTGAGCATCAAATTCTATTTCTATAATTCCCAGCAATTTTTTGAAGTTACCTTTGAAATCTGCCATAATAGAGTGAGGGAGATAAGAGCTAAAAATTCAGTTTGCATTAGCATGAGAAAATGTATATCAAATAGGTTGGGTAGAATTTTGTTAGAGAGATTAGAATCTCATTTTATCACTTCTTATATGTCTCTATAGGAGTCGCTCTAACTACAATGATAGAAAATAGACGGGTCCATCTGGTTGATATCATGTGTCAACAATTTTAGGTGAGTGGATAGTGGCATAACATCATAGTTTTAAATCTACTTTATATATGTTTAAGAAATTATTTTTATTTAAACTCTTTTTTACTTGGTGATTGCAAAAGTGTATTTTCTAATAAACTTGGGAACATATAATGTTACTTTGGTTTGGATGTTATTATATGAGAAATGAGTTTAAATGGTGTTTGGATAAATGATATGCACTCAATGATGTTGCCTATGAAATCACACCTTGAATGTCCGGTGCAAAATAGAAAACATACTATCACCCTTTTAAGGGTATTGTCTCTGCGCATATGTATGATGATGATTTGCACTTTGGGTTGTGAGGTGAAACATTCACCACCTAGAGTTGCTAGGGATTTATAGGACACAATTGTGTGTGTATATAAGTTGATGCTTGACTATGTTTTACTTGGTTTTTATGTAAGCTCTCAATAAGATTGAGTTTCTTGATGAAAATACTCTAAAGATATGGTTAATGATCTTATTAACATTTCAAAATGTTCATGACATGATTTACGAATGAATTTGTGAACTGATTTGTTGTAAAGTTTGCTTGAAGAACTCATTGTTTTTTATGTACTTACTATGATTCAAGTAATTTAAAGTGATTTATGTTTGTTTTATACCTTACAGTTTAATTTAACTTATTGTATGTTCCCCTTTGTTATACTTTTATCCTCTCACTGAGTAATCGTACTCATTCCCTCCATTTTATCATTTTTTAGAGTCTTTTATGGACTGATAGATTCTTGTACAATGTTATTCTCGAGTGCACCTTGGTTATTAGCTTTTAGTGGAGGCTAAACCAACAAACTCTAGCTGTTTTGGATAATTTTTTTTAGAGAAGCCTTAAAGGCTATTGCACAACTAAGGAAATAGTTACTTTTAACTGTATTTGGTGCACATTAAGTATTGTAATGATTATTAGAAGTATTTTATTTATAATGATCTTAATTGATCCAAAAGTTTTAGTTTTTAGTCATACTCATCCTTATGATAGAGGATGAGGTGTGACATACACTTTTTCCCCTATAATCAAACCTGGCGCTATTCATCATTTACTTAGTCTTGCCTTAGTTCGATAGTGGGATATCCGGCAACTGCACGTTAAAAATGCTTTTCTCCATGGCTTCATTTCTAAAAATAACTATATGGACCAACCTCAAGACATGGTTGATCCAAGGTTTCCCAAGCATGTGTGTAAACTTCAATGAGCACTATACGACTTGAAACAAGTGCCTCGCGCTTGGTTTGACCGTTTTAGTACCATTCTTTTACGACATGGTTTCTTTTGTAGTCTCATTGAACCATCTTTGTTTATTTCACATTCACCTCATGGGACTCTAATGCTTCTTTTTATATGTTGATGATATTCTTCTAACAGGTTCCAACTCATAGATTCTAACTCAATTTATCAACCTACTGCACACTGAGTTTGCCATGAAGGATCTTGGTGCAATTCTTCATTTTCTTGGCATTGAGATCACATATACTTTAGCTGGAGTGCATCTCTCTTACTCTCACTATGCTCTTACCATTTTAAAAAAATAGATTTGGTAGATTGCAAACCCATGAGCAGTCCTCTTGAGGCAAAAAGTAAAGGTCTTGGCAATAATGCTCTGCTTAATGATCCTAGTCACTATCATGGAATCGTTGGTGCCTTATAATATCTCACTCTTATATTCCCTGATATTTCTTAGAGTGTTAATTTTGTTTCTCAATTTATGCATGCTCCTACTCATTCACATCTTAAAATGGTTCGCATGTTTTTACATTATGTCAAAGGCACTATCAACTTTGGTCTCTATTTCACTTCTAACACTACTCTTAATTTATATGCATTTTTCAATTTAGATTGGGCAGGCTGTCCCACCAACCGGATATTGTACTTTTCTTGGCCACAATCCTATCTCCTTGTATGCAAAGAAGCAACATACTGTCTCTAGCATTGAGGCAGAATATCGTGCTATGGTACATACTCCTGCTGAAGTTACATGGTTAACTTTTCTTCTCAAGGATCTCTGCATCACAAAAACTCAACCTTTGGTTATATTTTGTGACAATCTCAACACTATTTATATGACTATCAATTCAGTATTTCATGCTCACAATGAACACATCAAGCTAGATTATAACTTTGTTCGTGAACAAGTTGCGCTCGGTCTCCTTATTACCCAACATGTCTCCACTATCCATCAAGTTGGTAATATTTTCACTAAGCCAATGTCGAAGGCTGCACTTGCTTTATTTTTTCTTAAACTTCGCTTCAAACCCTGTTGGGAAAAGCCTTCAAAAAGAAATATGATATTTATATATAAAATAAGACAAGAACAAATAGTACTTGTGATAGCTTTTTTTGAATGACTCTACCATACATTCATGAACTAAAATATTCTTTATATAGGCTTTATATCATAATTGAAAACTACAAAATAGCAAAGATATTTGGCACTAAACCAAAGTGCAGTTAACTAAAATAGAAAATCAAAAATTAAAGGAACTAACATAGAAAATCATGGAACTAACATTTTATTTATCTAACAACTAACTAATTATAAGATAATATTGCAAAATTGATTTTGAATCATATTTCCAACACTCCCCCTTGATTCAAAATCAAATACTTCAAGTAACACCCTAAGATAAACATGTTTTCGACTTGACGAAGCTTTGATGAAGATGTCTTCTACTTATTTAAATGAACTTGACTACAATTTATAACTTAACTTTTGGAAACACTGAATTAACATTAGATTGATACACTGACAATTACATCTTTCCACTCTTTTTTTACTGCTATTATTTTCCATGATTTCTTGTCTTTAATAACACATGCTCCATCATCTAATAAAACTGAATATCCATTTGTCATCAGGTGTATAACACGTAACAAATTTTGTGCCAAGTTAGGAACAAATTGAACATCATGCAAAAGTCTTATTTCACCTTAAATAGTTGTAATGACTACTATTCCTTTCCCTTTTGCTTGCATTTCTTTGGCATTTCCAAGTTATACTTTCATTTTCTTTATTTCATCAAGTTCTTTAAAAATAGATTTCAAGCCTACCATATGGTTAGAACACCTGCTGTCTACAAACAACACTTCATCAAGTGTATGAATTGTATTATAATTTGCCATAAAATGTTTGCTCTCTTCATCTATATGATTTTCCTTTCTGTCTTTAAACCAGTAGTCAGCTTTCACATGCCCAAATTCTTACAAATATGGCATTTTATGCCGCCTTTATTACTGTCGAATCTTTATTCCACTTTCCTTCTTCCCCTATCATGTTTGTGATCCTTTCCTTAATCAGCTGCCTTTTCCAACTACTTTACATTTGAGCCTTTTCTAGCTCCTTTGCATTTGATCCTTTTCCTTTTACTTGAAAAGTCTTTTCCTCATTCTTGCTCACCACAGGTCTGCCTTTCTTGCCTTTGAAATCAACCTTTACTTTTATTTTTGCCTTGTTCTTTACTGTAAATGCATGTCCTTCCATGTTCTTTTCCTGCTAACACATCCTTTTTGTTTTCCTTCTCTTTTACTTGACATGCTTTGTCTTCACTTTTCTCATCATCTTGTTCTGTATAATTCATTTTATCATTCTTGCACAAGTGATTTACTTTACCATACTAATACTTCTTGCATTAAAAATAGTGAATGCCATTCTTGTTGCTTCTTTGCTCTTTGGACTGCCTTTGTTGTCCATCAAATTGGTCTTTGCCACCACAAAATTAATGAATTTCTACCATATTCAATTTATGCCATTTTTGTAAACTCCTTTTGAAAAGAGTTCTCTCCCTTCATTTGATATGCTTTTTCTGCATACTTCTTAGTTGACAAGTCGTTAGACTCATCTACCCCAACCTTCATGGGCAAGGTCTCAAACTCATGCCAAAGAGTTAGATGTTGCACAACCATTTCCTTTGTACTTAATTAGCAAGATCTTCTGTGCCTACTTTAAAGCTGCCTAAACCTCCATTGATAGCCATTTTTAGAGAACAATATAATAAGCTACTATGCCATATTTCTTCTTTCTTTTACCTAGCTACAACCGAACCTGCTTTGATACCACTGTTGGGAAAAGCCTTTGGAAAGAAATCTGAAATTTATATATAAAACAAGACAATAATAAATAATATTTATGATAGATTTTTCTGAATGACTCTACCATACATTCATGAACTGAAATAGCCTTTATATAGGCTTTACATCACAACTGAAAACTACAAAATTGCGGAGATAGTTGGCACTAAACCATAGTGATATTAACTAAAACAGAAAATCAAAAATTAAAGGAACTAACATGGAAAATCATGGAAGTAACATTTTATTTAGCTAACAACTAACTAATTATGAGAGAATATTGCAAAATTGATTTTGAATCATATTTCCAACAAACTCTAGCCAAGTTTGCAGGCAGGTATTAACCCATGTCAATCAGCTCCATAAATAAAGTAAGTTTGGGATCTTTTGTGGAGAAATGAGGATGTAACCATAATAATGAGTAATAAGGTTGAGTAGCAGAATCCTCATGATGAACACCAAATCACCAAATTAATGGAGATAATTTTGGGTGACAAAGTTGACTTGAGTATAGCTCCTTAATGGATAAAGGATCGGCTTAGCTTGATTGTTCCCAAAGATATTGCATAAATTAAGGCATTTCATAAGTTCCCTATTGTCTTAGTTTCCTTATATTCTTCAAAAGATATTCTGTCACAATTAGCTTCCTAATTTGCCTTTTTATGTAGATCGTAATTCTTCTCTTATTGCTCACATTGAATGAAAAATACACTCTCAACTTTGTGTCATTTGGTTCAGATTCTAAAATTCATCTGATGAATGTGATATTGTACAATCATCGATCTTAATTATTTCCCTTATAAAAATGGCTAATTAGCTTCTTTCTTTTATTTTCATTTCTTAAATCCTCATGGATACTTCAAATTCTACCAGCAACTATTATTAGCTTGAGCAAATAGAAGCCATATAATTCATGGATCACGATTTGTTTGAGGCAACAACATAAGGGAATATCAGTAGATTCATTAGCTATGCTGACCCTCTTAATCTTTTGCTTACACTAACTAAAAACACATTCTTGTATATCTACATTACTTATAATTATATATATATATAAAACTGACATTGATATTATTGGTTTCATACTTCTAGCTAAAACATTTATCATACCTTTTCCAAAAATGGATTTCAAAAACCAGCTATAAATAAATTAAAAATAAAGAAACGATATCAACTGCAATGTTAAACAGACAATGAATTGAGCCTTTTATGGTGTCCTTATAAGATAATAAATCAGTTAGACTTGCGAGATGGAGCAATAATAAGTTAGAAAGAGAGGCAATATGGAGAAGGAATAAAAGTCCAAGAGGAGAAAGAACTTTTATTTTTTAATTTCAATCAATGTTTCTGATTGTACCAAAATTCTTGAGAAAATCCTAAATTTTGATTTTTGTGAGAGCATACTTCTCTTCATCATATAGACTTTTTGCTTAAGGATAACAATAATTTCAAGACTTTTTTAGAGTTGAGAACTAAATTCTGAGATAAAAAAAATTTATATACGGACTAAAATAGACACAAAGTGCAAGAATAAGCAAGAAAGCCTAAAATTGACGTGTCGTTTCTACCTGCGGCATGCCTTGTAGGTGCAGGTTAGACCGTTCTTTACCTTGGTAACAAGTAGCTAATTTTTCACTATAGTTTCATGTGAGTGTCATTTGTTCTTAAAAAATCCCTGACTAAATTTAGTGGCACCACCATCTACATAGCTCATTTGCCACTAGGTGATATTGAGTCCACCATTTTCATTTCAACCTAAAGCTGATTCCATTGAATAATTGAATTATTCAACCCAAAAGGTTGTAGTTTCATAAATGGATGGTTTCTAGCAGGCTCTAGTGCACGTTTCGTAAATGAAATTTCTCAATTGTCTATTTGCTTTAGAATCAGTTCCTTGTTGAATCTATTTCTTGAAGTGAAATAATAAAGTGGGTAATTTTTTTTGTCCTTGACTATTTACTCTGCCAAGGAACATATCAAGATATGTACTGTGCTGGTCTATGATTTAACGCATTTTTGTACTAAAGCAATTAATTAGTCTTTTGAAACTTCACCAACCACTACCAATGATTTACATAAACAGTCTTGCTCTCTGCTTTTTAAAATTCTTCTCTTGGTGTAGTGATATTATACCAACCAGAAAAATAATTGATTGGCGTATTCCTATTCTTCTATTTTAAACTTCTCATAACAAGCTAGCTATTTTGTTTTAAAATTGAGGATCAGATTGTGAATATTATAGAGCAAATTACAGCTAAAATAATTGAAATAATAAATTGAAGAAAAATATGGAACAAAACTATTGCATAAGTGATTAAAGTCTAAATGATTGTACTAAAAATCACCTCAAGGTAAATTCTCAAGAAAGAGTGGTGGGTCACAATGGTCCCACTTAAAAACCACACTCCTTAGATAGAATTCTACAAGGATAAGTAATTTTAATAGCACAATAATTCAAGACAAATAAACCCGATAATAGCTACGAGAAAGTGAACACACAAATTTTTTTATGGAAAACCCCAAACAAATTAGGGAAAAACCACGGGCAAGATAAAAGAATTTCACTATGAAAAATAATAGCAGTTATAAAATATTTCTTTCTATATCCCAAGGAGAATACAATAAAATTCTCACTTAATATAGGAGATAACCCACTGTCCATATATTTTTCTTCACAAGAGAATTGCTCTCAACTCACTCAACTCACTTGCTCACAGAGGACACAATAGTTGTGCATGTATTTCTCTCCTCATTGCTTGTGTTTCTCTTATTTGTGATGTATGTTTAAGCTTCCCATCCCATGGCTATTTATAGCTAATGCAGTCAAATTATTTTCAATAAAAAAATTTAAAGTTTTCAAACAAAGCTACACCAAAAAATGGTGCAGCCTTTGTTTACCTCTTATTTGTTTGGTTGCCATAATTTTGGCAATCTCCCACTTGAATATTTGATTGAGAATCAATCACATTCACACTATTCTTTCTATCTTGCCTTTTTCATGTTGCTTATGTTTCTGTCAGGCTGCACGAGGATCGATACTAAACAAACTTATCACTGTTGATAGTTTTTGTCAAGAAATCTGTTAGATTTTCTTTGGTATGAATTTTTTGCAAATCATCAGTTCCTTCTTCCACTTTCTCATGAACGAAGTGATACTGAACTTGAATGTGCTTTGACTTTCAATAAAAAGCTGGATTTCTTACAAGAAGTAAGGCATTCTGACTATCACTAAACAAATAAACTTTCTCTTATTTATGCTTGAGTTTTTCCATTATCCTCTTTAGCCAAAATGCTTTTTTACTAGCTTGTGTAGCTTCCATATATTATGCTTCTGTTATTAATGTAGCCACAACTAATTGCAGTTTTGATATCCAACTTACAACACTACCTATAATTATAAACACATAACTCGTTGTGGATTTGCTTTTATCCAAACCACCTGTATAATCTGAGTCGATATATCCTCATACAATAAAGTCTGATCCTCTATAACATAATGCAACATCTGAGGTTCCTTTGATATATCTTAGGATCCTTTTCACAACATTCCAATGCTCTCTACTAGGATTTGCCATGTACCGACTAGTCACTCCCACTACATGTACAATGTCTAATCTTGTACATATCATAGCAAACATCAAATTTCCCACTATTGATGCATATGATACTCGAGACATTTTAATCCTCTCTCCTATACTGCTATGACTCATACTAGAGGATAACTTGAAATTAGTAGGAAGTGGGGTTGAAATTGGCTTACAATCTTACATGTTGAATTGCCACAAGACTTTCTTCAAGTAGTTTTTCTAGAGTAGCCAAATCTTCCTTTTATTTCTACCTCAGTGAATTTGCATCCCTAGAATCTTATCTACCAGTCCCAAGTCCTTCATCTAAAATTCCCTAGCAAACTATGCCTTTAATTCTTCGATATGATCTTTGTTGGAGCTTGCTGCTAATATATCATCTACATACAATAGCAAAATGACGAAGTCATTTTCACTAACCCTCTTGAAATATGCATAAGGATCTACATTAAGTCTGTTGTATCCAAGGCTCATGATGAAGGAATCAAATCTCTTACACCAATACCTCTATTGACGATAATAGAACTGACTCGGCACTCTTTGGATCACTGACCCTTTTTCCTTACTACAGGAAAATGGAGGGTAGTCAGGGGAGCATTGAAAGAGCTTAGGGATGGCATAAATGCACTTATAACTTGTGAGCGACCAAGATAGGTAAATTCCATAGGACATGGCAACTTCACCGAATGGTACATCCATTCTATTTACGGGATAGGGACAAATAGTTTGTCTCAAGGGGATGCGAGATGCCTTTGTGTTTGGAGTTGGCACCTGGTTTTTAGAAAACCAGGAAAAGATGAAAGGGATGGCATCGGGTCACTCAACGAGTATCGTCCCCAGCAGATATTTTGAGCCTGGGAGGTCTCATATACTTTTTGACTATTTCTCATTTTAACACTCAGTATATGGTTATCGTAATACCCTAGTTTCGGTAATGACAATTGATATATATGCATTCATATAAGCAGATTGATAATAATTGAAAGTATGAGAAATTCAGCATAATTATTTATTATGCTTTCCTAGTAAATACATATGAAAGAGAAAAAGTGTGGAAATGTAAATCTAGTACTAATCAAGAATACACTGCAAAACAATGGTTAGCACAACTATGTGCAGTTCCATTTATTCATCCACTCGGACAACATATAAGCAGAATGAAAATGATTGATGTAGCGTGAATGATTAAACAGATGCATGTAGTTTATGCTTTAGTAGTAATTATTATAAAGCATTTCTAAATGATAAGATAAATAGTAAGTAATGATGAGTGCATCATTAGACTGCAATATTGAAGCTCTAGCTTAGATGAGGAGCTTTTGAATTTATTGAATTCATATTGATGCAAAATGACAGTTAATTATGAGCAAAACAAAGCAGAGATTATTCAATCAACATGCAAATTGACAGTCTCATCACATAATCATAATAATTTCTCAACTACTGGCGGTGATAAGGTAAAATTTTTTAACAATTTCTCACAGCCTTAGGGCATGTGATCATGCGCCATGGTCATGTGACCTTCCCCGGCTCTTATCATGCTATTTTGGGGGTGTTTTCTGGGTTTTTGGACTTCCGTACATGTTTTCAATGTTTCTTTTGTCAAAATCAGCTTCCATTTTCACACGTAAGCAAAATGTGTTTGTCCGTGATCACGCGCTACTTCTCAGGGTTACATGCACTATTCTGGGGTCACTTTTGAAAGTTTTAAGGGCCTGCGGAAACGTTTCTAACATCCATTTTGTCAAAATCAACTTCTGATTTTCATAAAGTTGAACTTCAGTCTCATGAGTCGAACATGAGTTGCTCGTTTTAAGCAACGTTTGCTTAAAAGACTTACCACTCTGATTATTTGTAGTTCATGAAATCAGGGTGCAACTTAATGATTCGGATGTTTATTTTGCTTGGTTATGGCTTTTTAGATTCTTGACACGCTTCAGAGGTGGTACGAATGAATAGACGCTTGTCATATTCGGAAATATGTTTTCGTCACTAGACCTTTTTGGGAATAGTCAAAATTTGATGTATGACAATTGCCCCCTGCTTTGCTTATGATGCATAGCCTCCTAGTACTGATGTCAATACACGCGAAGCAATGCAGAGATGCAAAAATAGTTTTCTGAGGAAAGAGGGACTTACCTGAGTACTATATTGTCTTGACTTCAAACGTCTATATGGTTTTTCTTTTTTGTGATTCGATCTTCATTGTTGCTTGGTGATTTGGTTGTCATGTAGTTTGGGATGCATGCAATATGCAATTTAGGGTTCACATAAGAATGCAATTAAGGGTTTACACAAGATGCAATTTTGGGATTCATGCAAGATGCAATTTTAGGATTCACACAAGATGCAATTTTGGGATTTACTCAAGATGCAATTTCGGGATTCATATAAAATGATAATGAATATATGCGATATGTGAGATGTAGTGTGAAATGTATAATGCAATGCAAAATGCAAAATTCATGATGCAATTTTGGGTTCACGCAAAGAATGAATGCAAGTTTCACATGAACGTGGTAATGATGGTTTCTTTTTCACATAAAATGATGCAATTTGGGATGCGCACAGAATGATGCAATTCGAGATACACGCAAAGATGCATATTTCACATAAGATGATTCAAGCGAGTGAGACAAGCATATGATAGTGATATGCTTTCAGGCACATGATATGCAAGCATGGGTATGCAAATGCAACAACCACCCTTTTGGGCGTCATACTTGATACTCCCTAGTAGTATCAAGGGTTCTTAACATTCCCTAGCTATGTTAATGGTACTTAACAATCTCAAGCAGTGCTAAGAGGTTTACTAGCAATGTTACCCTCACCTGATTAGGGTCTTAGGTAGTGCTAGGATCACCTAATTGGTGTCAATGTCTCCTTGACCTATTCAGGTTGTTAAGCTATGCTACGATCACCTAATTGGTGTCGTGCAAAGTAGCAACACTACCCTCACCCGATTAACACTCTATAGCAGTGTTAAGGGTTCTTACCACTCTCTAGTTGTGTTGATTCTTTCTAGCAGTGTTAAATATGATTCGCACCTGATTAATACTCTCTAGTAGTGTTAAGGGTTCTTAACACTCACTAGTCGTGGTAAGTGTATTTGACACTCTCTAGCAGTGCCTAATACTACTCTCACCTCTTTAAGTGTCAAGTAGAAGTGATTAGTTGTGATTGTAAATATGATTGTGCTTGGTGTGTGATTGTTATTGGTGCATAGTGCAGTTGTGATTTGTTACCTTTTGGCTTTGTAGCAGATGCTCTTTCATTGTGATGAATTCTTATTAAATATTCTTGTATGTGTTTTATCGATCTTGATCGTTGCTAAAAACTTTTGAATTTGTATTGGTTGGTTGGTTGTAGTTCAAAGTTCTTCTTTTATTTTGATCTTCTTGTAGATGCTTCTTAATCTTGATGGGTGATAAGGATTTTTGGATTTTATTTGGCTAGTTAGAATTAATGAACATATGATCATGAATTTATTATTACTTTATTTGAAAAGAATTTTTATTCTTGATTTTATGTATTCAATTAGTCATTACTAATTGAGTGCTTCTATTCTTGAATTCTTGCAATTGATCTAATCAATGCCAAGAGTTGTACGTATTAGAGCATTTGAGCTATCTTAAGTATGATAACCTTGAGTTAATGCTTATCTCAGCAATTCAAAAACATGATCCATAATTCATGCTCAAGATTATTTGTATTGCCAAGTGGAGAGCAAGCTTCCCAAGTGAATTTCTGAAGAATATAGCGAGATAAAACTTATAAAGAATGTAGATGAATAGAATAAATTTTGATTATCAATAGGCTTTTAAGTGGGAAAGTGATAACTGACCATACATTATTTATTTTTATGCAAGGATTTCCTTTCTTTTTTATCCCCTGCCTTTCTCATATTACTAAGCATGAATACCATCGAAAGGTTGCTCAAAAATTTATTATTATTATTATTATTTTATATTTTTTATTATATTTTGCTTTGCTTTCCCTGCATTTATTTTCATCTTTATCTTCTAAAGTATTCCCCGCCTTCTGTCACTCAGCATGAATGACATCAAGGAGTTCTTTGAATATTCGTACTCAATTTTGAGCATTGGAGTAGGTGAGTATGGTCTTGTTCATCGGTGCCCTTTATAGGTTTTGTCTTGCGTGTTCTTCATCCATCCATTTGGTAGGCAAGCATTAGATTGATTAAATCTTAGAAAGTCCTGACTTAGAACTGTTAAACATTCTTAGGAAATCATGAAATGAGCATTAAAAGAAGATTATAATAATTGAAATTAGCTCACTCGGCTCTGATATATGCAATTCATGGCAGAGATGAAGTTTGCAAAAATGTAAGAAAAGAGTCATTATTATTTTTTATTTTATTTTTATTGTATGATGCAAATGCATATACATGTTTTATAGAGAGGGAAGGAAGAGGGCACTCCCTGGTATAGAGGCAATGACGATGGCAACACTTATCAATTTGTTGTGTTTGATGTTGTCATTTCTGTTGACTGTTGATGTTACGGCTGCTACATATTGTATGCTTTGAAACTATAGCCCTTGCTATATTCTTGTGGTTGTAGCTCTTGCTATATTGTGTAACTCTTGTTGTATCACTTTTTGAGCGGCTTTCTTCTTTACGTGCTTGGATTTGCTTTAACTTGCATGGTTACTTTGGCCCTTTATTGCGCTGCTTCTACTGATTTGATGTTTCTTGCTTTTACTCAATGATGCATTTGCTCTTACCTGTGAAATTAAGGAATTTTACTATTTTTTTATTGATAGAATGATTCATACTCAAAGTTTATTCTGACTTCCCTTTTGGCAATCTGGCACTTACTGCAGTGTCTGTTGTTCTTACTGTAGCTCTTATAGTTGTGTCTGTAGCTCTTGTTAAGTTGTGTGTACCCCTGGCTATAATAACTTTAGCTCTAGTGGTGATGATTATAACTCTGGGTGCAATGACTGTAGCTCTGGCTGTGATGACTGTAACTCTATTGTGATGACTGTAGCTCTACTGTGATGATTGTAGCTTTGGCTGTGATGACTGTAGCTCTAGCTATGAAGACTGGAGCTCTAGCTGTAAGGACTATAGCTCTGGCTATGAGGACTGTAGCTCTAGCTATGATGACCATAGCTCTAGATATAAAGACTATAGCTTTAATTTTGAGGATTGTAGCTCTGGGTGTGATGACTGTAGCTCTAGCAGTGAGGACTGTAGCTCTAGCTGTGATGACTATAGCTTTGGCTGTGAGGACTATAGCTCTGGCTGTGAGGACTATAGCTCTGGCTGTGAGGACTGTAGCTCTAGCTGTGACGATTGTAGCTCTGGCTGTAATGATTGAAACTTTAGCTATGACGACTACAACTTTGGCTGTAAGAACTGTAGCTATAGCTGTGATGACTGTAACTTTGGCTGTGGGGACTATAGCTCTAGTTGTTTGCCTTAGCACTTGATGTATGTGTTGTTCTAGTTATAGTTTTAGCTATTGCTGTCTATTGTCTATATAGCTCTAGCTGACATGTATTTTAGCTCTTGCTATAGTCTAGCTCTAGTTGTTGTTTAGCTCTTGTTGTAGTGTAGCTCGTGCTGTAATGTAGCTCTTGTTGTTTGATGTTAGCACTTGGTGTTGTTTTAACTCTTATTGTAGCGCAACTCTTGCTATAGTGCAGCTCATGTTGTCTAATTGTAGCACTTGCTGTAGTGTAGCTCTTGCTGTTTGATTGTAGCACTTGCTGTAGTTTTAGCTCTTGTTGTAATGTGGCTCTTGCTGTCTGATTTTACTATTAGCACTTACTGTTTATGTAGTAGCACTTGTTGTTTATGTAGCTCTAGCTGTCTGATTGTAGCACTTGTTGTGTGTGTAGCTCTTGCTATCTGATTTTAGCTATTGATGTTTATGTAGCTCTAACTATCCAATTTTAGCTCTTGCTGTCTGTGTAGCTCTAGTTGTAGCTCTTACTATGGTATTTGTAACTCTTGTTGTAGTATCTATAGCTCTTGCTGTAGTGTTAGGCTAGGCTTTTGGAGCTAGTGTTTGTGTCTTATCAGGTGCAAATCTTGCCCTACTGGAGTCTTGTTTGCTACCCTTGTAGATGTTTTCCCCTTGAGAGTGCTTATATGGATTGATGGTATCTTTTAGTGGCCCTCGTTTTGATGTAGATGCCTTAGGACTTTTATCGGTATGCTTTCGACTTCCTTGAGCATTCTAATTTTCCTTGAATTTTTAGGTTTATGGCCTCTTGGTGTGTCACCTTTTCATCATTTTCCTGCTTATGACACATGTTTCACATGTTTGTGTATGCAAGGATCATTTGTATATAAATGTTTATGATGCATGTTTTCATGTTTTGTGCATATTGTGCTTATACTGCATGTTTCTAATGTTCGTGCACATAATGCTCATTTGTTGGTGACATGTACTTCCATGTTTGTGTATGCCATGCCTATGATGCATGTTTTTGATGTTTGTGAATACGATGCTTGTGATGCAAGTTTGATGCAGGGGAAGACCATTCTGAGATTACTCATTGATGGCAAGGGAAAGAGGTAGATCGTTAAAATGAAGTTAGGGTATCTTAAGATTAAGGTTTGTTTACTGGAAAATAGGAGAAAGCCTTTAGGCAAAACTAAAGCGTGACTTGGGTACTAAGAATAACCGAGAGGTCATTGGAGCTTTGGCTTTTGATCTTAGGGTTCCTTTCACTTTCTTCGTTTGATTTGAATTTCCTTTTCTCATCCAGGGCATTCAGTCAAACTGTTTATCAAATGAGCGAGTGAGAATGGTTTTTATAGATGATCCATGTATATGGTGGGCCCATATGTTATCCATGCATGTGTTTGGGTGCAATGAGGCAATTTTTATTAGTTTTTGTTGTGTGGCTTTGGAGAGTTTAGGAGGTTCTCAGGTGCTTCTACGGTATTTGAGTTAATCTTGTGGTGGCTTTTGGGCAAGGTATGTTGGTTTTGAATTTTTGGGTTTCTAGCTTATTAGTCTTGTCATTTTCTTGGGGATTGCGCTAGAACCATAACTAAAGCTAGCCTTTGGGAGGTACAGGAATTTTGTGAGGGGCAACTAATGAATGTTGAAGAAGCCTGGAGCCTTTTGTAATGTCATGCTATAAGATTTGATAGGACTTTCATGACCATCCATTGTTCCTTGTTGATTCCACCGAGGGATGGTATATGCAAATGCACGCATGTATGGATTTTGGTGATGCTAACAGTTGCACTTTATTATGATTTATGCATGTATGCTAATTCCAATAAGATGTTGGTGATGGATAAAGGGTAACTATTTGACTTTTCCTACGGTATGTGCATGGATGTGTGTATGCATATGATGTGGTTGACCATGCTATATGATGAGATTCATGTGCGAGTATGTGTATGAAGGGAATAATGACAATTATGTTGCTTGCTAGAGGAGCTTATTCGTCTTTGCACGATGCATGGAATGTTGATGACTATATTGCATGATAGGGGAAAGTAGTCTTATTTGTTGAGTGGGAATGATCAATATGCACGATTCATGAAATTGTAATGATTATATGTCATGTTAAAAGAAGAGGGTTTTCCCTTGATGTCATTAGAGAGAATGCATATGTGTGATTGTACATTAAGAAGAAAAAGAGGAAATGTGAGGGTTTATGCATGCATGTATGTAGGTGGGAATGCAAGTGCTCTTGCATGCCTATAGGAAATGCTAATGGTTCTTACAATTTATTGAGATGAAAGTCTTTTGTTTTATGAAATGTCTACATGCATAGAATATTAATGATCAAATTACATGACAAAAGATATATGACTTATATGTACACATACAGAGTACTGAATATATTTTTTCAAGGTGAGAGGAGATTGTGCTATTCTTTAAAGTATGTGAGTGAATGCATGTATGAATGGCAATTTTGCTATATGAATACATGTAAGCATGATGAATGAAGAGTACCTTATTTCCTTGAGACATGTGTGCATATGCATGGGGTGCAAAGGGTCATAATATATATAAAGTGCTAGTGATTATTCTTCAAGGTGAAGGACATGTCTTCCAATGCAAAAGAATGTAATGCATGATTATTTTTTATGATACATGTTGGATTCCTTCAGCATATTATGTTGTATGGAAGATTAGTGATGATGATTATTTTAAATACCGATGCAAGTGCACATATGTGTGGACTATGCAAAAGTATATGCTTGAGGAATGCTAATTATTATGCTTTGTGATAAGAAAGTTTTGGTCATGTATGCAGGTGTGCATGCATATGTGATGTCAATGGAAATAAAGCATTGATAATGATGCCATATCTCAATGGGGAAAGTTATTTTATTTTTTAATGCATATGTACGGATGCATAAATGCACATGGCATTAATGATGATAAAATCATATACTTGTAGAAGCATGCATGTGAGGGATGCTAGTGATTATACTATATAATGAAATATGAGATTAATTGTCATTCTAAGACACATGTATGTATCCAGGTGAATGATTATGCTTTATGAAGATAAGATAATTACTCGTTTTGTTGAGCCTATAGATGGATGCACTCAATGATCTTGCTACAAGATGATACTTAGGCCTTATATTTGTTGGAGGAACATGTACAATGCGTGTATGCATGGAATGATGATGGTATTGCTATATAAAGAAGAGTAACATTGACTTGCACTCTCATGGCATGCGTTGTGATGTGCATGTAATGCAGATAAGTATGTTATATGATGGAGGTGAGTGTTGGGCTATAGATGGTTTTTTTTTCAGTGCTAAGGTAAGAGGAGTTTATTAGGTCGAGGCCCTTTAAGGAGAGTCAGACGATTAGTGATTCTTGATTGGAGATACTAGGAACAATGTTGATAGCAAGAGGACCAACTCATTTAGGGATAAAATTAGAGATATCTATGATAGTGTACTGAGTTAATGGCCATTTACAAGGTTTACAATTTTTGGGATAAGAGTGTGGTAGTTTTTTTATCGCATGGGTGGTTCTTTTTAATAGTAAGGGTAAGAGGAGCATTGGGGAGCCCATTGCAAATCTTTATTTGAGAAAGGTGGACCGTGTTGGATGAGAATGGGTTGACAATCAGCTTAGGCTTTATTTGAAAAGAAGGAAGACTTGCATTGAAAGTTGAAGCGGGTAGAATTGTATTTATATAACCCTAGTCTCTAAGGACTTAGTATAGAGCAAGTAGGGTGTCGATCCACAGGGAATTGATGTAAATATTATATTAACAGAGTAGATAATGAGATGCATAGGCAAACAAAGTTACAATGGTAATCAAAACAAATAATCAAAATTAGATTATAAACTATAAATTATTCTAACACTAAAACTACGAATTATAAAAGCTTCTTATCAAGACACATAGAAGAATTACAATGGTAATCAAATAAGGACGTATAAATAATTATTCTTGACTTAATAATTGGAAATTAATGCATATGATCCTTAGAAGCAACTCTCGTTGTCATTCTAAAGTAAAGTTCCTAATTGCAACTCTCGTTGTCAATCAGAAGTGTTCCTTCTAGAGTCTGCAAGTCCTCTCGGTTCATTGCAGAGATAGGAGGCAAC